>CAJQUW010010849.1:0-70296 GCA_907163375.1 Prostheceraeus crozeri
CTTGAAGTGATTTTTGTTTATTCATGATAGAGTTTGATGGGCTATGGTTGTCAGAACACGATTCTACAAGATTCTCGTTCACAATCATTCTGAAGTGGAACCTGTAAAGATTTCATCTAGTCATGATAGAGTTTGATGGACTGCGGTTGTTAGAACACGATTCTACAAGATTCTCGTTCACACTCATCCTGAAATAGACCTTGAAGTGATTTTCATTTAGTCATGATAGAGTTTGATGTGCTGCGGTTGTCAGAAAACGATTCTACAAGATTCTCGTTCACACTCATGCTGAAGTCGAACCTATAGTGATTTTCATTTAGTCATGATAGAATTTGATGGACTGCGGTTGTCAGAACACGATTCTACAAGATTCTCGTTCACACAGCGCTGAAATAGACCTTGAAGTGATTTTTGTTTAGTCATGATAGAGTTTGTTGGACTGCGGTTGTCAGAACACGATTCTACAAGATTCTCGTTCACACTCATGCTGAAGTGGACCTTGAAGTGATTTTTGTTTAGTCATGATAGAGTTTGATGGACTGCGGTTGTTAGAACACGATTCTACAAGATTCCCGTTCACAAACATGCATAAATAGACCTTAGTGATTTTCATTTAGTCATGATAGAGTTTGATGGGCTACGGTTGTCAGAACACGATTCTACAAGATTCTCGTTCACAATCATGCTGAAGTGGAACCTGTAGTTATTTCATCTAGTCATGATAGAGTTTGATGGGCTGCGGTTTTCAGAACACGATTCTACAAGATTCTCGTTCACACTCATGCTGAAGTGGACCTTGAAGTGATTTTTGTTTATTCATGATAGAGTTTGATGGGCTATGGTTGTCAGAACACGATTCTACAAGATTCTCGTTCACAATCATTCTGAAGTGGAACCTGTAAAGATTTCATCTAGTCATGATAGAGTTTGATGGACTGCGGTTGTTAGAACACGATTCTACAAGATTCTCGTTCACACTCATCCTGAAATAGACCTTGAAGTGATTTTCATTTAGTCATGATAGAGTTTGATGTGCTGCGGTTGTCAGAACACGATTCTACAAGATTCTCGTTCACACTCATGCTGAAGTCGAACCTATAGTGATTTTCATTTAGTCATGATAGAATTTGATGGACTGCGGTTGTCAGAACACGATTCTACAAGATTCTCGTTCACACAGCGCTGAAATAGACCTTGAAGTGATTTTTGTTTAGTAATGATAGAGTTTGTTGGACTGCGGTTGTCAGAACACGATTCTACAAGATTCTCGTTCACTCTCATGCTGAAGTGGACCTTGAAGTGATTTTTGTTTAGTCATGATAGAGTTTGATGGACTGCGGTTGTTAGAACACGATTCTACAAGATTCCCGTTCACAAACATGCATAAATAGACCTTAGTGATTTTCATTTAGTCATGATAGAGTTTGATGGACTGCGGTTGTCAGAACACGATTCTACAAGATTCTCGTTCACTCTCATGCTGAAGTGGACCTTGAAGTGATTTTTGTTTAGTCATGATAGAGTTTGATGGACTGCGGTTGTTAGAACACGATTCTACAAGATTCCCGTTCACAAACATGCATAAATAGACCTTAGTGATTTTCATTTAGTCATGATAGAGTTTGATGGACTACGGTTGTCAGAACACGATTCTACAAGATTCTCGTTCACAATCATGCTGAAGTGGAACCTGTAGTGATTTCATCTAGTCATGATAGAGTTTGATGGACTGCGGTCGTCAGAACACGATTCTACAAGATTCTCGTTCACACAGCGCTGAAATAGACCTTGAAGTGATTTTTGTTTAGTCATCATAGAGTTTGATGGACTGCGGTTGTCAGAACACGATTCTACAAGATTCTCGTTCACACAGCGCTGAAATAGACCTTGAAGTGATTTTCATTTAGTCATGATAGAGTTTGATGGACTCCGGTTGTTAGAACACGATTCTACAAGATTCTCGTTTACACTCATGCTGTGGAACCGATAGTCATTTTTGTTTAGTCATGATAGAGTTTGATGGACTGCGGTTGTCAGAACACGATTCTACAAGATTCTCGTTCACACTCATGCTGAAGTGGAACCTATAGTGATTTTCATTTAGTCATGATAGAGTTTGATGGACTGCGGTTGTCAGAACACGATTCTACAAGATTCTCGTTCACACACATGCATAAATAGACCTTAGTGATTTTCATTTAGTCATGATAGAATTTGATGGACTGCGGTTGTCAGAACACGATTCTACAAGATTCTCGTTCACACAGCGCTGAAATAGACCTTGAAGTGATTTTTGTTTAGTCATGATAGAGTTTGATCGGCTGCGGTTGTCAGAACACGATTCTACAAGATTCTCGTTCACAATCATGCTGAAGTGGAACCTATAGTGATTTCATTTATTCATGATAGAGTTTGATGGAGAGTGGTTGTTAGAACACGATTCTACAAGATTCTCGTCCACACACATGCATAAATAGACCTTAGTGATTTTCATTTAGTCATGATAGAGTTTGATGGGCTAGGGTTGTCAGAACACGATTCTACAAGATTCTCGTTCACAATCATGCTGAAGTGGAACCTGTAGTTATTTCATCTAGTCATGATAGAGTTTGATGGGCTGCGGTTTTTAGAACACGATTCTACAAGATTCTCGTTCACACTCATGCTGAAGTGGACCTTGAAGTGATTTTTGTTTATTCATGATAGAGTTTGATGGGCTATGGTTGTCAGAACACGATTCTACAAGATTCTCGTTCACAATCATTCTGAAGTGGAACCTGTAAAGATTTCATCTAGTCATGATAGAGTTTGATGGACTGCGGTTGTTAGAACACGATTCTACAAGATTCTCGTTCACACTCATCCTGAAATAGACCTTGAAGTGATTTTCATTTAGTCATGATAGAGTTTGATGTGCTGCGGTTGTCAGAAAACGATTCTACAAGATTCTCGTTCACACTCATGCTGAAGTCGAACCTATAGTGATTTTCATTTAGTCATGATAGAGTTTGATGGACTGCGGTTGTCAGAACACGATTCTACAAGATTCTCGTTCACAATCATGCTGAAGTGGAACCTATAGTGATTTTTGTTTAGTCATGATAGAGTTTGATGGACTGCGGTTGTCAGAACACGATTCTACAAGATTCTCGTTCACACACAGCGCTGAAATAGACCTCGAAGTGATTTTTGTTTAGTCATGATAAAGTTTGATGGACTGCGGTTGTCAGAACACGATTCTACAAGATTTTCGTTCACGCAGCGCTGAAATAGAGCTTGAAGTGATTTTCATTTAGTCATGATAGAGTTTGATGGACTGCGGTTGTTAGAACACGATTCTACAAGATTCTCGTTTACACTCATGCTGTGGAACCTATAGTCATTTTTGTTTAGTCATGATAGAGTTTGATGGGCTACGGTTGTCAGAACACGATTCTACAAGATTCTCGTTCACAATCATTCTGAAGTGGAACCTGTAAAGATTTCATCTAGTCATGATAGAGTTTGATGGACTGCGGTTGTCAGAACACGATTCTACAAGATTCTCGTTCACAATCATGCTGAAGTGGAATCTATAGTGATTTTCATTTAGTCATGATGGAGTTTGATGGACTGCGGTTGTCACAACACGATTCTACAAGATTCTCGTTCACACAGCGCTGAAATAGACCTTGAAGTGATTTTTGTTTAGTCATGATAGAGTTTGATGGGCTGCGGTTGTCAGAACACGATTCTACAAGATTCTCGTTCACAATCATGCTTAAGTGGAACCTATAGTGATTTTCATTTATTCATGATAGAGTTTGATGGAGAGTGGTTGTTAGAACACGATTCTACAAGATTCTCGTTCACACACATGCATAAATAGACCTTAGTGATTTTCATTTAGTCATGATAGAGTTTGATGGACTGCGGTTGTCAGAACACGATTCTACAAGATTCTCGTTCACACTCATGCTGAAGTTGAACCTATAGTGATTTTCATTTAGTCATGATAGAGTTTGATGGACTGCGGTTGTCAGAACACGATTCTACAAGATTCTCGTTCACACAGCGCTGAAATAGACCTTGAAGTTATTTTCATTTAGTCATGATAGAGTTTGATGGACTGCGGTTGTCAGAACACGATTCTACAAGATTCTCGTTCACACACATGCATAAATAGACCTTAGTGATTTTCATTTAGTCATGATAGAATTTGATGGACTGCGGTTGTCAGAACACGATTCCACAAGATTCTCGTTCACACAGCGCTGAAAAAGACCTTGAAGTGATTTTTGTTTAGTCATGATAGAATTTGATGGGCTGCGGTTGTCAGAACACGATTCTACAAGATTCTCGTTCACAATCATGCTGAAGTGGAACCTATAGTGATTTCATTTATTCATGATAGAGTTTGATGGAGAGTGGTTGTTAGAACACGATTCTACAAGATTCTCGTTCACACGCATGCATAAATAGACCTTAGTGATTTTCATTTAGTCATGATAGAGTTTGATGGGCTACGGTTGTCAGAACACGATTCTACAAGATTCTCGTTCACAATCATTCTGAAGTGGAACCTGTAAAGATTTCATCTAGTCATGATAGAGTTTGATGGACTGCGGTTGTTAGAACACGATTCTACAAGATTCTCGTTCACACTCATCCTGAAATAGACCTTGAAGTAATTTTCATTTAGTCATGATAGAGTTTGATGGGCTGCGGTTGTCAGAACACGATTCTACAAGATTCTCGTTCACACTCATGCTGAAGTGGAACCTATAGTGATTTTCATTTAGTCATGATAGAGTTTGATGGACTGCGGTTGTCAGAACACGATTCTACAAGATTCTCGTTCACACACAGCGCTGAAATAGACCTTGAAAAGATTTTTGTTTAGTCATGATAGAATTTGATCGGCTGCGGTTGTCAGAACACGATTCTACAAGATTCTCGTTCACAATCATGCTGAAGTGGAACCTATAGTGATTTCATTTAGTCATGATAGAGTTTGATCGGCTGCGGTTGTTAGAGCACGATTCTACAAGATTCTCGTTCACACTCATGCTGAAGTGGAACCTATAGTGATTTTCATTTAGTCATGATAGAGTTTGATGGACTGCGGTTGTCAGAACACGATTCTACAAGATTCTCGTTCACACACATGCATAAATAGACCTTAGTGATTTTCATTTAGTCATGATAGAGTTTGATGGACTGCGGTTGTCAGAACACGATTCTACAAGATTCTCGTTCACACTCATGCTGAAGTGGACCTTGAAGTGATTTTTGTTTAGTCATGATAGAGTTTGATGGGCTACGGTTGTCAGAACACGATTCTACAAGATTCTCGTTCACAATCATGCTGAAGTGGAACCTGTAGTGATTTCATCTAGTCATGATAGAGTTTGATGGACTGCGGTTGTCAGAACACGATTCTACAAGATTCTCGTTCACACCAATGCTGAAGTGGACCTTGAAGTGATTTTTGTTTAGTCATGATAGAGTTTGATGGGCTACGGTTGTCAGAACACGATTCTACAAGATTCTCGTTCACAATCATGCTGAAGTGGAACCTATAGTGATTTCATTTAGTAATGATAGAGTTTGATGGGCTGCGGTTGTTAGAACACGATTCTACAAGATTCTCGTTCACACTCATGCTGAAGTGGAACCTATAGTGATTTTCATTTAGTAATGATAGAGTTTGATGGACTGCGGTTGTTAGAACACGATTCTACAAGATTCTCGTTCAAAATCATGCATAAATAGACCTTAGTGATTTTCATTTAGTCATGATAGAGTTTGATGGACTGCGGTTGTCAGAACACGATTCTACAAGATTCTCGTTCACACAGCGCTGAAATAGACCTTGAAGTGATTTTCATTTAGTCATGATAGAGTTTGATGGACTGCGGTTGTTAGAACACGATTCTACAAGATTCTCGTTTACACTCATGCTGTGGAACCGATAGTCATTTTTGTTTAGTCATGATAGAGTTTGATGGACTGCGGTTGTCAGAACACGATTCTACAAGATTCTCGTTCACAATCATGCTGAAGTGGAACCTATAGTGATTTTCATTTAGTCATGATAGAGTTTGATGGACTGCGGTTGTCAGAACACGATTCTACAAGATTCTCGTTCACAATCATGCTGAAGTGGAACCTATAGTGATTTTTGTTTAGTCATGATAGAGTTTGATGGACTGCGGTTGTCAGAACACGATTCTACAAGATTCTCGTTCACACACAGCGCTGAAATAGACCTCGAAGTGATTTTTGTTTAGTCATGATAGAGTTTGATCGGCTGCGGTTGTCAGAACACGATTCTACAAGATTCTCGTTCACAATCATGCTGAAGTGGAACCTATAGTGATTTCATTTATTCATGATAGAGTTTGATGGAGAGTGGTTGTTAGAACACGATTCTACAAGATTCTCGTCCACACACATGCATAAATAGACCTTAGTGATTTTCATTTAGTCATGATAGAGTTTGATGGGCTGCGGTTGTCAGAACACGATTCTACAAGATTCTCGTTCACAATCATGCTGAAGTGGAACCTGTAGTGATTTCATCTAGTCATGATAGAGTTTGATGGGCTGCGGTTTTCAGAACACGATTCTACAAGATTCTCGTTCACACTCATGCTGAAGTGGACCTTGAAGTGATTTTTGTTTATTCATGATAGAGTCTGATGGGCTATGGTTGTCAAAACACGATTCTACAAGATTCTCGTTCACAATCATGCTGAAGTGGAACCTATAGTGATTTCATTTAGTCATGATAGAGTTTGATGGACTGCGGTTGTTAGAACACGATTCTACAAGATTCTCGTTCACACTGATGCTGAAATAGACCTTGAAGTGATTTTCATTTAGTCATGATAGAGTTTGATGGGCTGCGGTTGTCAAAACACGATTCTACAAGATTCTCGTTCACACTCATGCTGAAGTGGAACCTATAGTGATTTTCATTTAGTCATGATAGAGTTTGATGGACTGCGGTTGTCAGAACACGATTCTACAAGATTCTCGTTCACAATCATGCTGAAGTGGAACCTATAGTGATTTTTGTTTAGTCATGATAGAGTTTGATGGACTGCGGTTGTCAGAACACGATTCTACAAGATTCTCGTTCACACACAGCGCTGAAATAGACCTCGAAGTGATTTTTGTTTAGTCATGATAGAGTTTGATCGGCTGCGGTTGTCAGAACACGATTCTGCAAGATTCTCGTTCACAAACATGCATAAATAGACCTTAGTGATTTTCATTTATTCATGATAGAGTTTGATGGACTGCGGTTGTCAGAACACGATTCTACAAGATTCTCGTTCACTCTCATGCTGAAGTGGAACCTGTAGTGATTTCATCTAGTCATGACAGAGTTTGATGGACTGCGGTTGTCAGAACACGATTCTACAAGATTCTCGTTCACACAGCGCTAAAATAGGCCTTGAAGTGATTTTTGTTTAGTCATGATAGAGTTTGATGGACTGCGGTTGTCAGAACACGATTCTACAAGATTCTCGTTCACACAGCGCTGAAATAGACCTTGAAGTGATTTTCATTTAGTCATGATAGAGTTTGATGGACTGCGGTTGTTAGAACACGATTCTACAAGATTCTCGTTTACACTCATGCTGTGGAACCTATAGTCATTTTTGTTTAGTCATGATAGAGTTTGATGGGCTACGGTTGTCAGAACACGATTCTACAAGATTCTCGTTCACAATCATTCTGAAGTGGAACCTGTAAAGATTTCATCTAGTCATGATAGAGTTTGATGGACTGCGGTTGTCAGAACACGATTCTACAAGATTCTCGTTCACACTCATGCTGAAATGGAACCTATAGTGATTTTCATTTAGTCATGATAGAGTTTGATGGACTGCGGTTGTTAGAACACGATTCTACAAGATTCTCGTTTACACTCATGCTGTGGAACCTATAGTCATTTTTGTTTAGTCATGATAGAGTTTGATGGACTGCGGTTGTCAGAACACGATTCTACAAGATTCTGGTTCACAATCATGCTGAAGTGGAACCTATAGTGATTTTCATTTAGTCATGATAGAGTTTGATGGACTGCGGTTGTCAGAACACGATTCTACAAGATTCTCGTTCACACACATGCATAAATAGACCTTAGTGATTTTCATTTAGTCATGATAGAATTAGATGGACTGCGGTTGTCAGAACACGATTCTACAAGATTTTCGTTCACACAGCGCTGAAATAGACCTTGAAGTGATTTTTGTTTAGTCATGATAGAGTTTGATCGGCTGCGGTTGTCAGAACACGATTCTACAAGATTCTCGTTCACAATCATGCTGAAGTGGAACCTATAGTGATTTCATTTATTCATGATAGAGTTTGATGGAGAGTGGTTGTTAGAACACGATTCTACAAGATTCTCGTCCACACACATGCATAAATAGACCTTAGTGATTTTCATTTAGTCATGATAGAGTTTGATGGACTGCGGTTGTTAGAACACGATTCTACAAGATTCTCGTTCACAATCATGCTGAAGTGGAACCTGTAGTAATTTCATCTAGTCATGATAGAGTTTGATGGACTGCGGTTGTCAGAACACGATTCTACAAGATTCTCGTTCACACTCATGCTGAAGTGGACCTTGAAGTGATTTTTTGTTTATTCATGATAGAGTTTGATGGGCTATGGTTGTCAGAACACGATTCTACAAGATTCTCGTTCACAATCATTCTGAAGTGGAACCTGTAAAGACTTCATCTAGTCATGATAGAGTTTGATGGACTGCGGTTGTTAGAACACGATTCTACAAGATTCTCGTTCACACTCATCCTGAAATAGACCTTGAAGTGATTTTCATTTAGTCATGATAGAGTTTGATGGGCTGCGGTTGTCAGAAAACGATTCTACAAGATTCTCGTTCACACTCATGCTGAAATCGAACCTATAGTGATTTTCATTTAGTCATGATAGAGTTTGATGGACTGCGGTTGTCAGAACACGATTCTATAAGATTCTCGTTCACAATCATGCTGAAGTGGAACCTATAGTGATTTTTGTTTAGTCATGATAGAGTTTGATGGACTGCGGTTGTCAGAACACGATTCTACAAGATTCTCGTTCACACACAGCGCTGAAATAGACCTCGAAGTGATTTTTGTTTAGTCATGATAGAGTTTGATCGGCTGCGGTTGTCAGAACACGATTCTACAAGATTTTTGTTCACAATCATGCTGAAGTGGAACCTATAGTGATTTCATTTAGTCATGATAGAGTTTGATGGGCTGCGGTTGTTAGAGCACGATTCTACAAGATTCTCGTTCACAATCATGCTGAAGTGGAACCTATAGTGATTTTCATTTAGTCATGATAGAGTTTGATGGACTGCGGTTGTTAGAACACGATTCTACAAGATTCTCGTTCACACACATGCATAAATAGACCTTAGTGATTTTCATTTAGTCATGATAGAGTTTCATGGGATGCGGTTGTCAGAACACGATTCTACAAGATTCTCGTTCACACTCATGCTGAAGTAGACCTTGAAGTGATTTTTGTTTAGTCATGATAGAGTTTGATGGGCTACGGTTGTCACAACACGATTCTACAAGATTCTCGTTCACAATCATGCTGAAGTGGAACCTGTAGTGATTTCATCTAGTCATGATAGAGTTTGATGGACTGCGGTTGTCAGAACACGATTCTACAAGATTCTCGTTCACACCAATGCTGAAGTGGACCTTGAAGTGATTTTTGTTTAGTCATGATAGAGTTTGATGGGCTACGGTTGTCAGAACACGATTCTACAAGATTCTCGTTCACAATCATGCTGAAGTGGAACCTATAGTGATTTCATTTATTCATGATAGAGTTTGATGGAGAGTGGTTGTTAGAACACGATTCTACAAGATTCTCGTCCACACACATGCATAAATAGACCTTAGTGATTTTCATTTAGTCATGATAGAGTTTGATGGGCTACGGTTGTCAGAACACGATTCTACAAGATTCTCGTTCACAATCATGCTGAAGTGGAACCTGTAGTGATTTCATCTAGTCATGATAGAGTTTGATGGGCTGCGGTTTTCAGAACACGATTCTACAAGATTCTCGTTCACACTCATGCTGAAGTGGACCTTGAAGTGATTTTTGTTTATTCATGATAGAGTTTGATGGGCTATGGTTGTCAGAACACGATTCTACAAGATTCTCGTTCACAATCATTCTGAAGTGGAACCTGTAAAGATTTCATCTAGTCATGATAGAGTTTGATGGACTGCGGTTGTTAGAACACGATTCTACAAGATTCTCGTTCACACTCATCCTGAAATAGACCTTGAAGTGATTTTCATTTAGTCATGATAGAGTTTGATGGGCTATGGTTGTCAGAACACGATTCTACAAGATTCTCGTTCACAATCATTCTGAAGTGGAACCTGTAAAGATTTCATCTAGTCATGATAGAGTTTGATGGACTGCGGTTGTCAGAACACGATTCTACCAGATTCTCGTTCACACACAGCGCTGAAATAGACCTCGAAGTGATTTTTGTTTAGTCATGATAGAGTTTGATCGGCTGCGGTTGTCAGAACACGATTCTACAAGATTCTCGTTCACAATCATGCTGAAGTGGAACCTATAGTGATTTCATTTAGTCATGATAGAGTTTGATGGGCTGCGGTTGTTAGAGCACGATTCTACAAGATTCTCGTTCACGATCATGCTGAAGTGGAACCTATAGTGATTTTCATTTAGTCATGATAGAGTTTGATGGACTGCGGTTGTTAGAACACGATTCTACAAGATTCTCGTTCACACACATGCATAAATAGACCTTAGTGATTTTCATTTAGTCATGATAGAGTTTCATGGGATGCGGTTGTCAGAACACGATTCTACAAGATTCTCGTTCACACTCATGCTGAAGTAGACCTTGAAGTGATTTTTGTTTAGTCATGATAGAGTTTGATGGGCTACGGTTGTCACAACACGATTCTACAAGATTCTCGTTCACAATCATGCTGAAGTGGAACCTGTAGTGATTTCATCTAGTCATGATAGAGTTTGATGGACTGCGGTTGTCAGAACACGATTCTACAAGATTCTCGTTCACACCAATGCTGAAGTGGACCTTGAAGTGATTTTTGTTTAGTCATGATAGAGTTTGATGGGCTACGGTTGTCAGAACACGATTCTACAAGATTCTCGTTCACAATCATGCTGAAGTGGAACCTATAGTGATTTCATTTATTCATGATAGAGTTTGATGGAGAGTGGTTGTTAGAACACGATTCTACAAGATTCTCGTCCACACACATGCATAAATAGACCTTAGTGATTTTCATTTAGTCATGATAGAGTTTGATGGGCTACGGTTGTCAGAACACGATTCTACAAGATTCTCGTTCACAATCATGCTGAAGTGGAACCTGTAGTGATTTCATCTAGTCATGATAGAGTTTGATGGGCTGCGGTTTTCAGAACACGATTCTACAAGATTCTCGTTCACACTCATGCTGAAGTGGACCTTGAAGTGATTTTTGTTTATTCATGATAGAGTTTGATGGGCTATGGTTGTCAGAACACGATTCTACAAAATTCTCGTTCACAATCATTCTGAAGTGGAACCTGTAAAGATTTCATCTAGTCATGATAGAGTTTGATGGACTGCGGTTGTTAGAACACGATTCTACAAGATTCTCGTTCACACTCATCCTGAAATAGACCTTGAAGTGATTTTCATTTAGTCATGATAGAGTTTGATGGGCTGCGGTTGTCAGAAAACGATTCTACAAGATTCTCGTTCACACTCATGCTGAAGTCGAACCTATAGTGATTTTCATTTAGTCATGATAGAGTTTCATGGGATGCGGTTGTCAGAACACGATTCTACAAGATTCTCGTTCACACTCATGCTGAAGTAGACCTTGAAGTGATTTTTGTTTAGTCATGATAGAGTTTGATGGGCTACGGTTGTCACAACACGATTCTACAAGATTCTCGTTCACAATCATGCTGAAGTGGAACCTGTAGTGATTTCATCTAGTCATGATAGAGTTTGATGGACTGCGGTTGTCAGAACACGATTCTACAAGATTCTCGTTCACACTCATGCTGAAGTGGACCTTGAAGTGATTTTCATTTATTCATGATAGAGTTTGATGGGCTGCGGTTGTCAAAACACGATTCTACAAGATTCTCGTTCACAATCATGCTGAAGTGGAACCTATAGTGATTTCATTTAGTCATGATAGAGTTTGATGGACTGCGGTTGTTAGAACACGATTCTACAAGATTCTCGTTCACACTCATGCTGAAGTGGAACCTATAGTGATTTTCATTTAGTAATGATAGAGTTTGATGGACTGCGGTTGTTAGAACACGATTCTACAAGATTCTCGTTCACAAACATGCATAAATAGACCTTAGTGATTTTCATTTAGTCATGATAGAGTTTGATGGACTGCGGTTGTCAGAACACGATTCTACAAGATTCTCGTTCACTCTCATGCTGAAGTGGAACCTGTAGTGATTTCATCTAGTCATGACAGAGTTTGATGGACTGCGGTTGTCAGAACACGATTCTACAAGATTTTCGTTCACACAGCGCTAAAATAGGCCTTGAAGTGATTTTTGTTTAGTCATGATAGAGTTTGATGGACTGCGGTTGTCAGAACACGATTCTACAAGATTCTCGTTCACACAGCGCTGAAATAGACCTTGAAGTGATTTTCATTTAGTCATGATAGAGTTTGATGGACTGCGGTTGTTAGAACACGATTCTACAAGATTCTCGTTTACACTCATGCTGTGGAACCTATAGTGATTTCATTTATTCATGATAGAGTTTGATGGGCTACGGTTGTCAGAACACGATTCTACAAGATTCTCGTTCACAATCATTCTGAAGTGGAACCTGTAAAGATTTCATCTAGTCATGATAGAGTTTGATGGACTGCGGTTGTCAGAACACGATTCTACAAGATTCTCGTTCACACAGCGCTGAAATAGACCTTGAAGTGATTTTCATTTAGTCATGATAGAGTTTGATGGACTCCGGTTGTTAGAACACGATTCTACAAGATTCTCGTTTACACTCATGCTGTGGAACCGATAGTCATTTTTGTTTAGTCATGATAGAGTTTGATGGACTGCGGTTGTCAGAACACGATTCTACAAGATTCTCGTTCACAATCATGCTGAAGTGGAACCTATAGTGATTTTCATTTAGTCATGATAGAGTTTGATGGACTGCGGTTGTCAGAACACGATTCTACAAGATTCTCGTTCACACACATGCATAAATAGACCTTAGTGATTTTCATTTAGTCATGATAGAGTTTGATGGACTGCGGTTGTCAGAACACGATTCTACAAGATTTTCGTTCACACAGCGCTGAAATAGACCTTGAAGTGATTTTTGTTTAGTCATGATAGAGTTTGATCGGCTGCGGTTGTCAGAACACGATTCTACAAGATTCTCGTTCACAATCATGCTGAAGTGGAACCTATAGTGATTTCATTTATTCATGATAGAGTTTGATGGAGAGTGGTTGTTAGAGCACGATTCTACAAGATTCTCGTCCACACACATGCATAAATAGACCTTAGTGATTTTCATTTAGTCATGATAGAGTTTGATGGGCTACGGTTGTCAGAACACGATTCTACAAGATTCTCGTTCACAATCATGCTGAAGTGGACCTTGAAGTGATTTTTGTTTATTCATGATAGAGTTTGATGGGCTATGATTGTCAGAACACGATTCTACAAGATTCTCGTTCACAATCATTCTGAAGTGGAACCTGTAAAGATTTCATCTAGTCATGATAGAGTTTGATGGACTGCGGTTGTTAGAACACGATTCTACAAGATTCTCGTTCACACTCATCCTGAAATAGACCTTGAAGTGATTTTCATTTAGTCATGATAGAGTTTGATGGGCTGCGGTTGTCAGAAAACGATTCTACAAGATTCTCGTTCACACTCATGCTGAAGTCGAACCTATAGTGATTTTCATTTAGTCATGATAGAGTTTGATGGACTGCGGTTGTCAGAACACGATTCTATAAGATTCTCGTTCACAATCATGCTGAAGTGGAACCTATAGTGATTTTTGTTTAGTCATGATAGAGTTTGATGGACTCCGGTTGTCAGAACACGATTCTACAAGATTCTCGTTCACACACAGCGCTGAAATAGACCTCGAAGTGATTTTTGTTTAGTCATGATAGAGTTTGATCGGCTGCGGTTGTCAGAACACGATTCTACAAGATTCTCGTTCACAATCATGCTGAAGTGGAACCTATAGTGATTTCATTTAGTCATGATAGAGTTTGATGGGCTGCGGTTGTTAGAGCACGATTCTACAAGATTCTCGTTCACAATCATGCTGAAGTGGAACCTATAGTGATTTTCATTTAGTCATGATAGAGTTTGATGGACTGCGGTTGTTAGAACACGATTCTACAAGATTCTCGTTCACACACATGCATAAATAGACCTTAGTGATTTTCATTTAGTCATGATAGAGTTTCATGGGATGCGGTTGTCAGAACACGATTCTACAAGATTCTCGTTCACACTCATGCTGAAGTAGACCTTGAAGTGATTTTTGTTTAGTCATGATAGAGTTTGATGGGCTACGGTTGTCACAACACGATTCTACAAGATTCTCGTTCACAATCATGCTGAAGTGGAACCTGTAGTGATTTCATCTAGTCATGATAGAGTTTGATGGACTGCGGTTGTCAGAACACGATTCTATAAGATTCTCGTTCACACCAATGCTGAAGTGGACCTTGAAGTGATTTTTGTTTAGTCATGATAGAGTTTGATGGGCTGCGGTTGTCAGAACACGATTCTACAAGATTCTCGTTCACAATCATGCTGAAGTGGAACCTATAGTGATTTCATTTAGTCATGATAGAGTTTGATGGAGAGTGGTTGTTAGAACACGATTCTACAAGATTCTCGTCCACACACATGCATAAATAGACCTTAGTGATTTTCATTTAGTCATGATAGATTTTGATGGGCTACGGTTGTCAGAACACGATTCTACAAGATTCTCGTTCACAATCATGCTGAAGTGGAACCTGTAGTGATTTCATCTAGTCATGATAGAGTTTGATGGGCTGCGGTTTTCAGAACACGATTCTACAAGATTCTCGTTCACACTCATGCTGAAGTGGACCTTGAAGTGATTTTTGTTTATTCATGATAGAGTTTGATGGGCTATGGTTGTCAGAACACGATTCTACAAGATTCTCGTTCACAATCATTCTGAAGTGGAACCTGTAAAGATTTCATCTAGTCATGATAGAGTTTGATGGACTGCGGTTGTTAGAACACGATTCTACAAGATTCTCGTTCACACTCATCCTGAAATAGACCTTGAAGTGATTTTCATTTAGTCATGATAGAGTTTGATGGGCTGCGGTTGTCAGAAAACGATTCTACAAGATTCTCGTTCACACTCATGCTGAAGTCGAACCTATAGTGATTTTCATTTAGTCATGATAGAGTTTGATGGACTGCGGTTGTCAGAACACGATTCTATAAGATTCTCGTTCACAATCATGCTGAAGTGGAACCTATAGTGATTTTTGTTTAGTCATGATAGAGTTTGATGGACTGCGGTTGTCAGAACACGATTCTACAAGATTCTCGTTCACACACAGCGCTGAAATAGACCTCGAAGTGATTTTTGTTTAGTCATGATAGAGTTTGATCGGCTGCGGTTGTCAGAACACGATTCTACAAGATTCTCGTTCACAATCATGCTGAAGTGGAACCTATAGTGATTTCATTTAGTCATGATAGAGTTTGATGGGCTGCGGTTGTTAGAGCACGATTCTACAAGATTCTCGTTCACAATCATGCTGAAGTGGAACCTATAGTGATTTTCATTTAGTCATGATAGAGTTTGATGGACTGCGGTTGTTAGAACACGATTCTACAAGATTCTCGTTCACACACATGCATAAATAGACCTTAGTGATTTTCATTTAGTCATGATAGAGTTTCATGGGATGCGGTTGTCAGAACACGATTCTACAAGATTCTCGTTCACACTCATCCTGAAATAGACCTTGAAGTGATTTTCATTTAGTCATGATAGAGTTTGATGGGCTGCGGTTGTCAGAAAACGATTCTACAAGATTCTCGTTCACACTCATGCTGAAGTCGAACCTATAGTGATTTTCATTTAGTCATGATAGAGTTTGATGGACTGCGGTTGTCAGAACACGATTCTATAAGATTCTCGTTCACAATCATGCTGAAGTGGAACCTATAGTGATTTTTGTTTAGTCATGATAGAGTTTGATGGACTGCGGTTGTCAGAACACGATTCTACAAGATTCTCGTTCACACACAGCGCTGAAATAGACCTCGAAGTGATTTTTGTTTAGTCATGATAGAGTTTGATCGGCTGCGGTTGTCAGAACACGATTCTACAAGATTCTCGTTCACAATCATGCTGAAGTGGAACCTATAGTGATTTCATTTAGTCATGATAGAGTTTGATGGGCTGCGGTTGTTAGAGCACGATTCTACAAGATTCTCGTTCACAATCATGCTGAAGTGGAACCTATAGTGATTTTCATTTAGTCATGATAGAGTTTGATGGACTGCGGTTGTTAGAACACGATTCTACAAGATTCTCGTTCACACACATGCATAAATAGACCTTAGTGATTTTCATTTAGTCATGATAGAGTTTCATGGGATGCGGTTGTCAGAACACGATTCTACAAGATTCTCGTTCACACTCATGCTGAAGTAGACCTTGAAGTGATTTTTGTTTAGTCATGATAGAGTTTGATGGGCTACGGTTGTCACAACACGATTCTACAAGATTCTCGTTCACAATCATGCTGAAGTGGAACCTGTAGTGATTTCATCTAGTCATGATAGAGTTTGATGGACTGCGGTTGTCAGAACACGATTCTACAAGATTCTCGTTCACACCAATGCTGAAGTGGACCTTGAAGTGATTTTTGTTTAGTCATGATAGAGTTTGATGGGCTACGGTTGTCAGAACACGATTCTACAAGATTCTCGTTCACAATCATGCTGAAGTGGAACCTATAGTGATTTCATTTAGTCATGATAGAGTTTGATGGGCTGCGGTTGTTAGAACACGATTCTACAAGATTCTCGTTCACTCTCATGCTGAAGTGGAACCTGTAGTGATTTCATCTAGTCATGACAGAGTTTGATGGGCTACGGTTGTCACAACACGATTCTACAAGATTCTCGTTCACAATCATGCTGAAGTGGAACCTGTAGTGATTTCATCTAGTCATGATAGAGTTTGATGGACTGCGGTTGTCAGAACACGATTCTACAAGATTCTCGTTCACACCAATGCTGAAGTGGACCTTGAAGTGATTTTTGTTTAGTCATGATAGAGTTTGATGGGCTACGGTTGTCAGAACACGATTCTACAAGATTCTCGTTCACAATCATGCTGAAGTGGAACCTATAGTGATTTCATTTATTCATGATAGAGTTTGATGGAGAGTGGTTGTTAGAACACGATTCTACAAGATTCTCGTCCACACACATGCATAAATAGACCTTAGTGATTTTCATTTAGTCATGATAGAGTTTGATGGGCTACGGTTGTCAGAACACGATTCTACAAGATTCTCGTTCACAATCATGCTGAAGTGGAACCTGTAGTGATTTCATCTAGTCATGATAGAGTTTGATGGGCTGCGGTTTTCAGAACACGATTCTACAAGATTCTCGTTCACACTCATGCTGAAGTGGACCTTGAAGTGATTTTTGTTTATTCATGATAGAGTTTGATGGGCTATGGTTGTCAGAACACGATTCTACAAGATTCTCGTTCACAATCATTCTGAAGTGGAACCTGTAAAGATTTCATCTAGTCATGATAGAGTTTGATGGACTGCGGTTGTTAGAACACGATTCTACAAGATTCTCGTTCACACTCATCCTGAAATAGACCTTGAAGTGATTTTCATTTAGTCATGATAGAGTTTGATGGGCTGCGGTTGTCAGAAAACGATTCTACAAGATTCTCGTTCACACTCATGCTGAAGTCGAACCTATAGTGATTTTCATTTAGTCATGATAGAGTTTGATGGACTGCGGTTGTCAGAACACGATTCTATAAGATTCTCGTTCACAATCATGCTGAAGTGGAACCTATAGTGATTTTTGTTTAGTCATGATAGAGTTTGATGGACTGCGGTTGTCAGAACACGATTCTACAAGATTCTCGTTCACACACAGCGCTGAAATAGACCTCGAAGTGATTTTTGTTTAGTCATGATAGAGTTTGATCGGCTGCGGTTGTCAGAACACGATTCTACAAGATTCTCGTTCACAATCATGCTGAAGTGGAACCTATAGTGATTTCATTTAGTCATGATAGAGTTTGATGGGCTGCGGTTGTTAGAGCACGATTCTACAAGATTCTCGTTCACAATCATGCTGAAGTGGAACCTATAGTGATTTTCATTTAGTCATGATAGAGTTTGATGGACTGCGGTTGTTAGAACACGATTCTACAAGATTCTCGTTCACACACATGCATAAATAGACCTTAGTGATTTTCATTTAGTCATGATAGAGTTTCATGGGATGCGGTTGTCAGAACACGATTCTACAAGATTCTCGTTCACACTCATGCTGAAGTAGACCTTGAAGTGATTTTTGTTTAGTCATGATAGAGTTTGATGGGCTACGGTTGTCACAACACGATTCTACAAGATTCTCGTTCACAATCATGCTGAAGTGGAACCTGTAGTGATTTCATCTAGTCATGATAGAGTTTGATGGACTGCGGTTGTCAGAACACGATTCTACAAGATTCTCGTTCACACCAATGCTGAAGTGGACCTTGAAGTGATTTTTGTTTAGTCATGATAGAGTTTGATGGGCTACGGTTGTCAGAACACGATTCTACAAGATTCTCGTTCACAATCATGCTGAAGTGGAACCTATAGTGATTTCATTTAGTCATGATAGAGTTTGATGGACTGCGGTTGTTAGAACACGATTCTACAAGATTCTCGTTCACACTCATGCTGAAGTGGAACCTATAGTGATTTTCATTTAGTAATGATAGAGTTTGATGGACTGCGGTTGTCAGAACACGATTCTACAAGATTCTGGTTCACAATCATGCTGAAGTGGAACCTGTAGTGATTTCATCTAGTCATGATAGAGTTTGATGGACTGCGGTTGTTAGAACACGATTCTACAAGATTCTCGTTCACACAGCGATGAAATAGACTTTGAAGTGATTTTTGTTTAGTCATGATAGAGTTTGATGGACTGCGGTTGTCAGAACACGATTCTACAAGATTCTCGTTCACACTCATGCTGAAGTGGAACCTGTAGTGATTTCATCTAGTCATGATAGAGTTTGATGGACTGCGGTTGTCAGAACACGATTCTACAAGATTCTCGTTCACACAGCGCTAAAATAGGCCTTGAAGTGATTTTTGTTTAGTCATGATAGAGTTTGATGGACTGCGGTTGTCAGAACACGATTCTACAAGATTTTCGTTCACACAGCGCTGAAATAGACCTTGAAGTGATTTTCATTTAGTCATGATAGAGTTTGATGGACTGCGGTTGTTAGAACACGATTCTACAAGATTCTCGTTTACACTCATGCTGTGGAACCTATAGTCATTTTTGTTTAGTCATGATAGAGTTTGATGGGCTGCGGTTGTCAGAACACGATTCTACAAGATTCTCGTTCACAATCATGCTGAAGTGGAACCTATAGTGATTTCATTTATTCATGATAGAATTTGATGGAGAGTGGTTGTTAGAACACGATTCTACAAGATTCTCGTTCACACACATGCATAAATAGACCTTAGTGATTTTCATTTAGTCATGATAGAGTTTGATGGGCTACGGTTGTCAGAACACGATTCTACAAGATTCTCGTTCACAATCATGCTGAAGTGGAACCTGTAGTGATTTCATCTAGTCATGATAGAGTTTGATGGACTGCGGTTTTCAGAACACGATTCTACAAGATTCTCGTTCACACTCATGCTGCAGTGGACCTTGAAGTGATTTTTGTTTATTCATGATAGAGTTTGATGGGCCACGGTTGTCAGAACACGATTCTACAAGATTCTCGTTCACAATCATCCTGAAATAGACCTTGAAGTGATTTTCATTTAGTCATGATAGAGTTTGATGGACTGCGGTTGTTAGAACACGATTCTACAAGATTCTCGTTCACACTGATGCTGAAATAGACCTTGAAGTGATTTTCATTTAGTCATGATAGAGTTTGATGGGCTGCGGTTGTCAGAACACGATTCTACAAGATTCTCGTTCACACTCATGCTGAAGTCGAACCTATAGTGATTTTCATTTAGCCATGATAGAGTTTGATGGACTGCGGTTGTCAGAACACGATTCTACAAGATTCTCGTTCACAATCATGCTGAAGTGGAACCTATAGTGATTTTTGTTTAGTCATGATAGAGTTTGATGGACTGCGGTTGTCAGAACACGATTCTACAAGATTTTCGTTCACACAGCGCTGAAATAGACCTTGAAGTGATTTTTGTTTAGTCATGATAGAGTTTGATCGGCTGCGGTTGTCAGAACACGATTCTACAAGATTCTCGTTCACAATCATGCTGAAGTGGAACCTATAGTGATTTCATTTATTCATGATAGAGTTTGATGGAGAGTGGTTGTTAGAACACGATTCTACAAGATTCTCGTCCACACACATGCATAAATAGACCTTAGTGATTTTCATTTAGTCATGATAGAGTTTGATGGGCTACGGTTGTCAGAACACGATTCTACAATATTCTCGTTCACTCTCATGCTGAAGTGGAACCTGTAGTGATTTCATCTAGTCATGACAGAGTTTGATGGACTGCGGTTGTCAGAACACGATTCTACAAGATTCTCGTTCAAAATCATGCTGAAGTGGAACCTGTAGTGATTTGATCTAGTCATGATAGAGTTTGATGGGCTGCGGTTTTCAGAACACGATTCTACAAGATTCTCGTTTACACTCATGCTGAAGTGGACCTTGAAGTGATTTTTGTTTATTCATGATAGAGTTTGATGGGCTATGGTTGTCAGAACACGATTCTACAAGATTCTCGTTCACAATCATTCTGAAGTGGAACCTGTAAAGATTTCATCTAGTCATGATAGAGTTTGATGGACTGCGGTTGTCAGAACACGATTCTACAAGATTCTCGTTCACAATCATCCTGAAATAGACCTTGAAGTGATTTTCATTTAGTCATGATAGAGTTTGATGGGCTGCGGTTGTCAGAAAACGATTCTACAAGATTCTCGTTCACACTCATGCTGAAGTCGAACCTATAGTGATTTTCATTTAGTCATGATAGAGTTTGATGGACTGCGGTTGTCAGAGCACGATTCTACAAGATTCTCGTTCACAATCATGCTGAAGTGGAACCTATAGTGATTTTTGTTTAGTCTTGATAGAGTTTGATGGACTGCGGTTGTCAGAACACGATTCTACAAGATTTTCGTTCACACAGCGCTGAAATAGACCTTGAAGTGATTTTGTTTAGTCATGATAGAGTTTGATCGGCTGCGGTTGTCAGAACACGATTCTACAAGATTCTCGTTCACAATCATGCTGAAGTGGAACCTATAGTGATTTCATTTATTCATGATAGAGTTTGATGGAGAGTGGTTGTTAGAACACGATTCTACAAGATTCTCGTCCACACACATGCATAAATAGACCTTAGTGATTTTCATTTAGTCATGATAGAGTTTGATGGGCTACGGTTGTCAGAACACGATTCTACAAGATTCTCGTTCACTCTCATGCTGAAGTGGACCTTGAAGTGATTTTTGTTTATTCATGATAGAGTTTGATGGGCTATGGTTGTCAGAACACGATTCTACAAGATTCTCGTTCACAATCATTCTGAAGTGGAACCTGTAAAGATTTCATCTAGTCATGATAGAGTTTGATGGACTGCGGTTGTCAGAACACGATTCTACAAGATTCTCGTTCACAATCATCCTGAAATAGACCTTGAAGTGATTTTCATTTAGTCATGATAGAGTTTGATGGGCTGCGGTTGTCAGAAAACGATTCTACAAGATTCTCGTTCACACTCATGCTGAAGTCGAACCTATAGTGATTTTCATATAGTCATGATAGAGTTTGATGCACTGCGGTTGTCAGAGCACGATTCTAAAAGATTCTCGTTCACAATCATGCTGAAGTGGAACCTATAGTGATTTTTGTTTAGTCTTGATAGAGTTTGATGGACTGCGGTTGTCAGAACACGATTCTACAAGATTTTCGTTCACACAGCGCTGAAATAGACCTTGAAGTGATTTTTGTTTAGTCATGATAGAGTTTGATCGGCTGCGGTTGTCAGAACACGATTCTACAAGATTCTCGTTCACAATCATGCTGAAGTGGAACCTATAGTGATTTCATTTATTCATGATAGAGTTTGATGGAGAGTGGTTGTCAGAACACGATTCTACAAGATTCTCGTTCACTCTCATGCTGAAGTGGAACCTGTAGTGATTTCATCTAGTCATGACAGAGTTTGATGGACTGCAGTTGTCAGAACACGATTCTACAAGATTCTCGTTTACACTCATGCTGAAGTGGACCTTGAAGTGATTTTTGTTTATTCATGATAGAGTTTGATGAGCTATGGTTGTCAGAACACGATTCTACAAGATTCTCGTTCACAATCATTCTGAAGTGGAACCTGTAAAGATTTCATCTAGTCATGATAGAGTTTGATGGACTGCGGTTGTCAGAACACGATTCTACAAGATTCTCGTTCACACTCATCCTGAAATAGACCTTGAAGTGATTTTCATTTAGTCATGATAGAGTTTGATGGGCTGCGGTTGTCAGAACACGATTCTACAAGATTCTCGTTCACACTCATGCAGAAGTCGAACCTATAGTTATTTTCATTTAGTCATGATAGAGTTTGATGGACTGCGGTTGTCAGAACACGATTCTACAAGATTCTCGTTCACAATCATGCTGAAGTGGAACCTATAGTGATTTTTGTTTAGTCATGATAGAGTTTGATGGACTGCGGTTGTCAGAACACGATTCTACAAGATTCTCGTTCACACACAGCGCTGAAATAGACCTCGAAGTGATTTTTGTTTAGTCATGATAGAGTTTGATCGGCTGCGGTTGTCAGAACACGATTCTACAAGATTCTCGTTCACAATCATGCTGAAGTGGAACCTATAGTGATTTCATTTAGTCATGATAGAGTTTGATGGGCTGCGGTTGTCAGAACACGATTCTACAAGATTCTCGTTCACAATCATGCTGAAGTGGAACCTATAGTGATTTCATTTAGTCATGATAGAGTTTGATGGACTGCGGTTGTTAGAACACGATTCTACAAGATTCTCGTTCACACACATGCATAAATAGACCTTAGTGATTTTCATTTAGTCATGATAGAGTTTCATGGGATGCGGTTGTCAGAACACGATTCTACAAGATTCTCGTTCACACTCATGCTGAAGTAGACCTTGAAGTGATTTTTGTTTAGTCATGATAGAGTTTGATGGGCTACGGTTGTCACAACACGATTCTACAAGATTCTCGTTCACAATCATGCTGAAGTGGAACCTGTAGTGATTTCATCTAGTCATGATAGAGTTTGATGGGCTGCGGTTTTCAGAACACGATTCTATAAGATTCTCGTTTACACTCATGCTGAAGTGGACCTTGAAGTGATTTTTGTTTATTCATGATAGAGTTTGATGGGCTATGGTTGTCAGAACACGATTCTACAAGATTCTCGTTCACAATCATGTGAAGTGGAACCTATAGTGATTTTCATTTAGTCATGATAGAGTTTGATGGGCTGCGGTTGTCAAAACACGATTCTACAAGATTCTCGTTCACAATCATGCTGAAGTGGAACCTATAGTGATTTCATTTAGTCATGATAGAGTTTGATGGACTGCGGTTGTTAGAACACGATTCTACAAGATTCTCGTTCACACTCATGCTGAAGTCGAACCTATAGTGATTTTCATTTAGTCATGATAGAGTTTGATGGACTGCGGTTGTCAGAACACGATTCTACAAGATTCTCGTTCACAATCATGCTGAAGTGGAACCTATAGTGATTTTTGTTTAGTCATGATAGAGTTTGATGGACTGCGGTTGTCAGAACACGATTCTACAAGATTCTCGTTCACACACAGCGCTGAAATAGACCTCGAAGTGATTTTTGTTTAGTCATGATAGAGTTTGATCGGCTGCGGTTGTCAGAACACGATTCTACAAGATTCTCGTTCACAATCATGCTGAAGTGGAACCTATAGTGATTTCATTTAGTCATGATAGAGTTTGATGGGCTGCGGTTGTTAGAGCACGATTCTACAAGATTCTCGTTCACAATCATGCTGAAGTGGAACCTATAGTGATTTTCATTTAGTCATGATAGAGTTTGATGGACTGCGGTTGTTAGAACACGATTCTACAAGATTCTCGTTCACACACATGCATAAATAGGCCCTAGTGATTTTCATTTAGTCATGATAGAGTTTCATGGGATGCGGTTGTCAGAACACGATTCTACAAGATTCTCGTTCACACTCATGCTGAAGTAGACCTTGAAGTGATTTTTGTTTAGTCATGATAGAGTTTGATGGGCTACGGTTGTCACAACACGATTCTACAAGATTCTCGTTCACAATCATGCTGAAGTGGAACCTGTAGTGATTTCATCTAGTCATGATAGAGTTTGATGGACTGCGGTTGTCAGAACACGATTCTACAAGATTCTCGTTCACACCAATGCTGAAGTGGACCTTGAAGTGATTTTTGTTTAGTCATGATAGAGTTTGATGGGCTACGGTTGTCAGAACACGATTCTACAAGATTCTCGTTCACAATCATGCTGAAGTGGAACCTATAGTGATTTCATTTAGTCATGATAGAGTTTGATGGACTGCGGTTGTTAGAACACGATTCTACAAGATTCTCGTTCACACTCATGCTGAAGTGGAACCTATAGTGATTTTCATTTAGTAATGATAGAGTTTGATGGACTGCGGTTGTTAGAACACGATTCTACAAGATTCTCGTTCACAAACATGCATAAATAGACCTTAGTGATTTTCATTTAGTCATGATAGAGTTTGATGGACTGCGGTTGTCAGAACACGATTCTACAAGATTCTCGTTCACTCTCATGCTGAAGTGGAACCTGTAGTGATTTCATCTAGTCATGACAGAGTTTGATGGACTGCGGTTGTCAGAACACGATTCTACAAGATTCTCGTTCACACAGCGCTAAAATAGGCCTTGAAGTGATTTTTGTTTAGTCATGATAGAGTTTGATGGACGGCGGTTGTCACAACACGATTCTACAAGATTCTCGTTCACAATCATGCTGAAGTGGAACCTGTAGTGATTTCATCTAGTCATGATAGAGTTTGATGGGCTGCGGTTTTCAGAACACGATTCTACAAGATTCTCGTTTACACTCATGCTGAAGTGGACCTTGAAGTGATTTTTGTTTATTCATGATAGAGTTTGATGGGCTATGGTTGTCAGAACACGATTCTACAAGATTCTCGTTCACAATCATTCTGAAGTGGAACCTGTAAAGATTTCATCTAGTCATGATAGAGTTTGATGGACTGCGGTTGTCAGAACACGATTCTACAAGATTCTCGTTCACAATCATCCTGAAATAGACCTTGAAGTGATTTTCATTTAGTCATGATAGAGTTTGATGGGCTGCGGTTGTCAGAAAACGATTCTACAAGATTCTCGTTCACACTCATGCAGAAGTCGAACCTATAGTGATTTTCATTTAGTCATGATAGAGTTTGATGGACTGCGGTTGTCAGAACACGATTCTACAAGATTCTCGTTCACACACAGCGCTGAAATAGACCTTGAAGTGATTTTTGTTTAGTCATGATAGAGTTTGATGGACTGCGGTTGTCAGAACACGATTCTACAAGATTCTCGTTCACACACTGCGCTGAAATAGACCTCGAAGTGATTTTTGTTTAGTCATGATAGAGTTTGATCGGCTGCGGTTGTCAGAACACGATTCTACAAGATTCTCGTTCACAATCATGCTGAAGTGGAACCTGTAGTGATTTCATCTAGTCATGATAGAGTTTGATGGACTGCGGTTGTTAGAACACGATTCTACAAGATTCTCCTTCACACCAATGCTGAAGTGGACCTTAAAGTGATTTTTGTTTAGTCATGATAGAGTTTGATGGGCTACGGTTGTCAGAACACGATTCTACAAGATTCTCGTTCACAATCATGCTGAAGTGGAACCTATAGTGATTTCATTTAGTCATGATAGAGTTTGATGGGCTGCGGTTGTTAGAACACGATTCTACAAGATTCTCGTTCACACTCATGCTGAAGTGGAACCTATAGTGATTTCATTTAGTCATGATAGAGTTTGATGGGCTGCGGTTGTCAGAACACGATTCTACAAGATTCTCGTTCACAATCATGCTGAAGTGGAACCTATAGTGATTTCATTTAGTCATGATAGAGTTTGATGGAGAGTGGTTGTTAGAACACGATTCTACAAGATTCTCGTCCACACACATGCATAAATAGACCTTAGTGATTTTCATTTAGTCATGATAGAGTTTGATGGGCTACGGTTGTCAGAACACGATTCTACAAGATTCTCGTTCACTCTCATGCTGAAGTGGACCTTGAAGTGATTTTTGTTTATTCATGATAGAGTTTGATGGGCTATGGTTGTCAGAACACGATTCTACAAGATTCTCGTTCACAATCATTCTGAAGTGGAACCTGTAAAGATTTCATCTAGTCATGATAGAGTTTGATGGACTGCGGTTGTCAGAACACGATTCTACAAGATTCTCGTTCACAATCATCCTGAAATAGACCTTGAAGTGATTTTCATTTAGTCATGATAGAGTTTGATGGGCTGCGGTTGTCAGAAAACGATTCTACAAGATTCTCGTTCACACTCATGCTGAAGTCGAACCTATAGTGATTTTCATTTAGTCATGATAGAGTTTGATGCACTGCGGTTGTCAGAGCACGATTCTAAAAGATTCTCGTTCACAATCATGCTGAAGTGGAACCTATAGTGATTTTTGTTTAGTCTTGATAGAGTTTGATGGACTGCGGTTGTCAGAACACGATTCTACAAGATTTTCGTTCACACAGCGCTGAAATAGACCTTGAAGTGATTTTTGTTTAGTCATGATAGAGTTTGATCGGCTGCGGTTGTCAGAACACGATTCTACAAGATTCTCGTTCACAATCATGCTGAAGTGGAACCTATAGTGATTTCATTTATTCATGATAGAGTTTGATGGAGAGTGGTTGTCAGAACACGATTCTACAAGATTCTCGTTCACTCTCATGCTGAAGTGGAACCTGTAGTGATTTCATCTAGTCATGACAGAGTTTGATGGACTGCGGTTGTCAGAACACGATTCTACAAGATTCTCGTTTACACTCATGCTGAAGTGGACCTTGAAGTGATTTTTGTTTATTCATGATAGAGTTTGATGAGCTATGGTTGTCAGAACACGATTCTACAAGATTCTCGTTCACAATCATTCTGAAGTGGAACCTGTAAAGATTTCATCTAGTCATGATAGAGTTTGATGGACTGCGGTTGTCAGAACACGATTCTACAAGATTCTCGTTCACACTCATCCTGAAATAGACCTTGAAGTGATTTTCATTTAGTCATGATAGAGTTTGATGGGCTGCGGTTGTCAGAACACGATTCTACAAGATTCTCGTTCACACTCATGCAGAAGTCGAACCTATAGTGATTTTCATTTAGTCATGATAGAGTTTGATGGACTGCGGTTGTCAGAACACGATTCTACAAGATTCTCGTTCACAATCATGCTGAAGTGGAACCTATAGTGATTTTTGTTTAGTCATGATAGAGTTTGATGGACTGCGGTTGTCAGAACACGATTCTACAAGATTCTCGTTCACACACAGCGCTGAAATAGACCTCGAAGTGATTTTTGTTTAGTCATGATAGAGTTTGATCGGCTGCGGTTGTCAGAACACGATTCTACAAGATTCTCGTTCACAATCATGCTGAAGTGGAACCTATAGTGATTTCATTTAGTCATGATAGAGTTTGATGGGCTGCGGTTGTCAGAACACGATTCTACAAGATTCTCGTTCACAATCATGCTGAAGTGGAACCTATAGTGATTTCATTTAGTCATGATAGAGTTTGATGGACTGCGGTTGTTAGAACACGATTCTACAAGATTCTCGTTCACACACATGCATAAATAGACCTTAGTGATTTTCATTTAGTCATGATAGAGTTTGTTGGACTGCGGTTGTCAGAACACGATTCTACAAGATTCTCGTTCACACTCATGCTGAAGTAGACCTTGAAGTGATTTTTGTTTAGTCATGATAGAGTTTGATGGGCTACGGTTGTCACAACACGATTCTACAAGATTCTCGTTCACAATCATGCTGAAGTGGAACCTGTAGTGATTTCATCTAGTCATGATAGAGTTTGATGGGCTGCGGTTTTCAGAACACGATTCTATAAGATTCTCGTTTACACTCATGCTGAAGTGGACCTTGAAGTGATTTTTGTTTATTCATGATAGAGTTTGATGGGCTATGGTTGTCAGAACACGATTCTACAAGATTCTCGTTCACAATCATTCTGAAGTGGAACCTATAGTGATTTCATTTAGTCATGATAGAGTTTGATGGGCTGCGGTTGTTAGAGCACGATTCTACAAGATTCTCGTTCACAATCATGCTGAAGTGGAACCTATAGTGATTTCATTTAGTCATGATAGAGTTTGATGGACTGCGGTTGTTAGAAAACGATTCTACAAGATTCTCGTTCACACTCATGCAGAAGTCGAACCTATAGTGATTTTCATTTAGTCATGATAGAGTTTGATGGACTGCGGTTGTCAGAACACGATTCTACAAGATTCTCGTTCACAATCATGCTGAAGTGGAACCTATAGTGATTTTTGTTTAGTCATGATAGAGTTTGATGGACTGCGGTTGTCAGAACACGATTCTACAAGATTCTCGTTCACACACAGCGCTGAAATAGACCTCGAAGTGATTTTTGTTTAGTCATGATAGAGTTTGATCGGCTGCGGTTGTCAGAACACGATTCTACAAGATTCTCGTTCACAATCATGCTGAAGTGGAACCTATAGTGATTTCATTTAGTCATGATAGAGTTTGATGGGCTGCGGTTGTTAGAGCACGATTCTACAAGATTCTCGTTCACAATCATGCTGAAGTGGAACCTATAGTGATTTTCATTTAGTCATGATAGAGTTTGATGGACTGCGGTTGTTAGAACACGATTCTACAAGATTCTCGTTCACACACATGCATAAATAGGGCCCTAGTGATTTTCATTTAGTCATGATAGAGTTTCATGGGATGCGGTTGTCAGAACACGATTCTACAAGATTCTCGTTCACACTCATGCTGAAGTAGACCTTGAAGTGATTTTTGTTTAGTCATGATAGAGTTTGATGGGCTACGGTTGTCACAACACGATTCTACAAGATTCTCGTTCACAATCATGCTGAAGTGGAACCTGTAGTGATTTCATCTAGTCATGATAGAGTTTGATGGACTGCGGTTGTCAGAACACGATTCTACAAGATTCTCGTTCACACCAATGCTGAAGTGGACCTTGAAGTGATTTTTGTTTAGTCATGATAGAGTTTGATGGGCTACGGTTGTCAGAACACGATTCTACAAGATTCTCGTTCACAATCATGCTGAAGTGGAACCTATAGTGATTTTCATTTAGTCATGATAGAGTTTGATGGGCTGCGGTTGTTAGAACACGATTCTACAAGATTCTCGTTCACACTCATGCTGAAGTGGAACCTATAGTGATTTTCATTTAGTAATGATAGAGTTTGATGGACTGCGGTTGTTAGAACACGATTCTACAAGATTCTCGTTCACAAACATGCATAAATAGACCTTAGTGATTTTCATTTAGTCATGATAGAGTTTGATGGACTGCGGTTGTCAGAACACGATTCTACAAGATTCTCGTTCACTCTCATGCTGAAGTGGAACCTGTAGTGATTTCATCTAGTCATGACAGAGTTTGATGGACTGCGGTTGTCAGAACACGATTCTACAAGATTCTCGTTCACACAGCGCTAAAATAGGCCTTGAAGTGATTTTTGTTTAGTCATGATAGAGTTTGATGGACGGCGGTTGTCACAACACGATTCTACAAGATTCTCGTTCACAATCATGCTGAAGTGGAACCTGTAGTGATTTCATCTAGTCATGATAGAGTTTGATGGGCTGCGGTTTTCAGAACACGATTCTACAAGATTCTCGTTTACACTCATGCTGAAGTGGACCTTGAAGTGATTTTTGTTTATTCATGATAGAGTTTGATGGGCTATGGTTGTCAGAACACGATTCTACAAGATTCTCGTTCACAATCATTCTGAAGTGGAACCTGTAAAGATTTCATCTAGTCATGATAGAGTTTGATGGACTGCGGTTGTCAGAACACGATTCTACAAGATTCTCGTTCACAATCATCCTGAAATAGACCTTGAAGTGATTTTCATTTAGTCATGATAGAGTTTGATGGGCTGCGGTTGTCAGAAAACGATTCTACAAGATTCTCGTTCACACTCATGCAGAAGTCGAACCTATAGTGATTTTCATTTAGTCATGATAGAGTTTGATGGACTGCGGTTGTCAGAACACGATTCTACAAGATTCTCGTTCACACAGCGCTGAAATAGACCTTGAAGTGATTTTTGTTTAGTCATGATAGAGTTTGATGGACTGCGGTTGTCAGAACACGATTCTACAAGATTCTCGTTCACACACTGCGCTGAAATAGACCTCGAAGTGATTTTTGTTTAGTCATGATAGAGTTTGATCGGCTGCGGTTGTCAGAACACGATTCTACAAGATTCTCGTTCACAATCATGCTGAAGTGGAACCTGTAGTGATTTCATCTAGTCATGATAGAGTTTGATGGACTGCGGTTGTTAGAACACGATTCTACAAGATTCTCCTTCACACCAATGCTGAAGTGGACCTTAAAGTGATTTTTGTTTAGTCATGATAGAGTTTGATGGGCTACGGTTGTCAGAACACGATTCTACAAGATTCTCGTTCACAATCATGCTGAAGTGGAACCTATAGTGATTTCATTTAGTCATGATAGAGTTTGATGGGCTGCGGTTGTTAGAGCACGATTCTACAAGATTCTCGTTCACAATCATGCTGAAGTGGAACCTATAGTGATTTCATTTAGTCATGATAGAGTTTGATGGGCTGCGGTTGTTAGAACACGATTCTACAAGATTCTCGTTCACACTCATGCTGAAGTGGAACCTATAGTGATTTTCATTTAGTAATGATAGAGTTTGATGGGCTGCGCTTGTTAGAACACGATTCTACAAGATTCTCGTTCACACTCATGCTGAAGTGGAACCTATAGTGATTTTCATTTAGTAATGATAGAGTTTGATGGACTGCGGTTGTTAGAACACGATTCTACAAGATTCTCGTTCACAAACATGCATAAATAGACCTTAGTGATTTTCATTTAGTCATGATAGAGTTTGATGGACTGCGGTTGTCAGAACACGATTCTACAAGATTCTCGTTTACTCTCATGCTCAAGTGGAACCTGTAGTGATTTCATCTAGTCATGACAGAGTTTGATGGACTGCGGTTGTCAGAACACGATTCTACAAGATTCTCGTTCACACAGCGCTAAAATACGCCTTGAAGTGATTTTTGTTTAGTCATGATAGAGTTTGATGGACTGCGGTTGTCAGAACACGATTCTACAAGATTCTCGTTCACACAGCGCTGAAATAGACCTTGAAGTGATTTTCATTTAGTCATGATAGAGTTTGATGGGCTACGGTTGTCAGAACACGATTCTACAAGATTCTCGTTCACAATCATGCTGAAGTGGAACCTGTAGTGATTTCATCTAGTCATGATAGAGTTTGATGGGCTGCGGTTTTCAGAACACGATTCTACAAGATTCTCGTTCACACTCATGCTGAAGTGGACCTTGAAGTGATTTTTGTTTATTCATGATAGAGTTTGATGGGCTATGGTTGTCAGAACACGATTCTACAAGATTCTCGTTCACAATCATTCTGAAGTGGAACCTGTAAAGATTTCATCAAGTCATGATAGAGTTTGATGGACTGCGGTTGTTAGAACACGATTCTACAAGATTCTCGTTCACACTCATGCTGAAGTGGAACCTATAGTAATTTTCATCTAGTCATGATAGAGTTTGATGGACTGCGGTTGTTAGAACACGATTCTACAAGATTCTCGTTCACGCTCATCCTGAAATAGACCTTGAAGTGATTTTCATTTAGTCATGATAGATTTTGATGGGCTGCGGTTGTCAGAACACGATTCTACAAGATTCTCGTTCACACTCATGCTGAAGTCGAACCTATAGTGATTTTCATTTAGTCATGATAGAGTCTGATGGACTGCGGTTGTCAGAACACGATTCTACAAGATTCTCGTTCACACACAGCGCTGAAATAGACCTTGAAGTGATTTTCATTTAGTCATGATAGAGTTTGATGGGCTCCGGTTGTCAGATCACGATTCTACAAGATTCTCGTTCACAATCATGCTGAAGTGGAACCTATAGTGATTTCATTTAGTCATGATAGAGTTTGATGGACTGCGGTTGTTAGAACACGATTCTACAAGATTCTCGTTCACACTCATGCTGAAGTGGAACCTATAGTGATTTTCATTTAGTAATGATAGAGTTTGATGGACTGCGGTTGTTAGAACACGATTCTACAAGATTCTCGTTCACACTCATGCTGAAGTGGACCTTGAATTGATTTTTGTTTAGTCATGATAGAGTTTGATGGGCTGCGGTTGTCAAAACACGATTCTACAAGATTCTCGTTCACACTCATGCTGAAGTGGAACCTGTAGTGATTTCATCTAGTCATGATAGAGTTTGATGGACTGCGGTTGTTAGAACACGATTCTACAAGATTCTCGTTCACACTCATGCTGAAATAGACCTTGAAGTGATTTTCATTTATTCATGATAGAGTTTGATGGGCTGCGGTTGTCAAAACACGATTCTACAAGATTCTCGTTCACAATCATGCTGAAGTGGAACCTATAGTGATTTCATTTAGTCATGATAGAGTTTGATGGACTCCGGTTGTTAGAACACGATTCTACAAGATTCTCGTTCACACACAGCGCTGAAATAGACCTTGAAGTGATTTTTGTTTAGTCATGATAGAGTTTGATGGGCTGCGGTTGTCAGAACACGATTCTACAAGATTCTCGTTCACAATCATGCTGAAGTGGAACCTATAGTGATTTCATTTAGTCATGATAGAGTTTGATGGACTGCGGTTGTTAGAACACGATTCTACAAGATTCTCGTTCACACTCATGCTGAAGTGGACCTTGAAGTGATTTTTGTTTAGTCATGATAGAGTTTGATGGGCTGCGGTTGTCAGAACACGATTCTACAAGATTCTCGTTCACAATCATGCTGAAGTGGAACCTGTAGTGATTTCATCTAGTCATGATAGAGTTTGATGGACTGCGGTTGTCAGAACACGATTCTACAAGATTCTCGTTCACACCAATGCTGAAGTGGACCTTGAAGTGATTTTTTTTAGTCATGATAGAGTTTGATGGGCTACGGTTGTCAGAACACGATTCTACAAGATTCTCGTTCACAAACATGCATAAATAGACCTTAGTGATTTTCATTTAGTCATGATAGAGTTTGATGGGCTGCGGTTGTTAGAACACGATTCTACAAGATTCTCGTTCACACTCATGCTGAAGTGGAACCTATAGTGATTTTCATTTAGTAATGATAGAGTTTGATGGACTGCGGTTGTTAGAACACGATTCTACAAGATTCTCGTTCACAAACATGCATAAATAGACCTTGGTGATTTTCATTTAGTCATGATAGAGTTTGATGGACTGCGGTTGTCAGAACACGATTCTACAAGATTCTCGTTCACAATCATGCTGAAGTGGACCTTGAAGTGATTTTTGTTTAGTCATGATAGAGTTTGATGGGCTACGGTTGTCAGAACACGATTCTACAAGATTCTCGTTCACAATCATGCTGAAGTGGAACCTATAGTAATTTTCATCTAGTCATGATAGAGTTTGATGGACTGCGGTTGTTAGAACACGATTCTACAAGATTCCCGTTCACACACATGCATAAATAGACCTTAGTGATTTTCAGTTAGTCATGATAGAGTTTGATGGGCTACGGTTGTCAGAACACGATTCTACAAGATTCTCGTTCACAATCATGCTGAAGTGGAACCTGTAGTGATTTCATCTAGTCATGATAGAGTTTGATGGACTGCGGTTGTCAGAACACGATTCTACAAGATTCTCGTTCACACAGCGCTGAAATAGACCTTGAAGTGATTTTTGTTTAGTCATGATAGAGTTTGATGGACTGCGGTTGTCAGAACACGATTCTACAAGATTCTCGTTCACACAGCGCTGAAATAGACCTTGAAGTGATTTTCATTTAGTCATGATGGAGTTTGATGGACTGCGGTTGTCAGAACACGATTCTACAAGATTCTCGTTCACACTGACGCTGAAATAGATCTTACAGTCATTTTTGTTTAGTCATGATAGAGTTTGATGGGCTACGGTTGTCAGAACACGATTCTACAAGATTCTCGTTCACACAGCGCTGAAATAGACCTTGAAGTGATTTTTGTTTAGTCATGATAGAGTTTGATGGACTCCGGTTGTTAAAACACGATTCTACAAGATTCTCGTTCACACTCATGCTGAAGTGGAACCTATAGTGATTTTCATCTAGTCATGATAGAGTTTGATGGACTGCGGTTGTCAGAACACGATTCTACAAGATTCTCGTTCACACAGCGCTGAAATAGACCTTGAAGTGATTTTTGTTTAGTCATGATAGAGTTTGATGGGCTACGGTTGTCAGAACACGATTCTACAAGATTCTCGTTCACAATCATGCTGAAGTGGAACCTATAGTGATTTCATTTAGTCATGATAGAGTTTGATGGCCTGCGGTTGTTAGAACACGATTCTACAAGATTCTCGTTCACACTCATGCTGAAGTGGAACCTATAGTGATTTTCATTTAGTCATGATAGAGTTTGATGGACTGCGGTTGTTAGAACACGATTCTACAAGATTCTCGTTTACAAACATGCATAAATAGACCTTAGTGATTTTCATTTAGTCATGATAGAGTTTGATGGGCTACGGTTGTCAGAACACGATTCTACAAGATTCTCGTTCACAATCATGCTGAAGTGGAACCTATAGTAATTTTCATCTAGTCATGATAGAGTTTGATGGACTGCGGTTGTTAGAACACGATTCTACAAGATTCCCGTTCACACACATGCATAAATAGACCTTAGTGATTTTCAGTTAGTCATGATAGAGTTTGATGGGCTACGGTTGTCAGAACACGATTCTACAAGATTCTCGTTCACAATCATGCTGAAGTGGAACCTGTAGTGATTTCATCTAGTCATGATAGAGTTTGATGGACTGCGGTTGTCAGAACACGATTCTACAAGATTCTGGTTCACAAACATGCATAAATAGACCTTAGTGATTTTCATTTAGTCATGATAGAGTTTGATGGACTGCGGTTGTCAGAACACGATTCTACAAGATTCTCGTTCACAATCATGCTGAAGTGGACCTTGAAGTGATTTTTGTTTAGTCATGATAGAGTTTGATGGGCTACGGGTGTCAGAACACGATTCTACAAGATTCTCGTTCACACTCATGCTGAAGTGGAACCTATAGTGATTTTCATCTAGTCATGATAGAGTTTGATGGACTGCGGTTGTCAGAACACGATTCTACAAGATTCTCGTTCACACTCATGCTGAAGTGGAACCTATAGTGATTTTCATTTAGTCATGATAGAGTTTGATGGACTGCGGTTGTTAGAACACGATTCTACAAGATTCTCGTTCACACAGCGCTGAAATAGACCTTGAAGTGATTTTCATTTAGTCATGATAGAGTTTGATGGACTGCGGTTGTTAGAACACGATTCTACAAGATTCTCGTTCACACTCATGCTGAAATAGATCTTACAGTCATTTTTGTTTAGTCATGATAGAGTTTGATGAGCTACGGTTGTCAGAACACGATTCTACAAGATTCTCGTTCACAATCATGCTGAAGTGGACCTTGAAGTGATTTTTGTTTAGTCATGATAGAGTTTGATGGGCTACGGTTGTCAGAACACGATTCTACAAGATTCTCGTTCACAATCATGCTGAAGTGGAACCTATAGTAATTTTCATCTAGTCATGATAGAGTTTGATGGACTGCGGTTGTTAGAACACGATTCTACAAGATTCCCGTTCACACACATGCATAAATAGACCTTGAAGTGATTTTCATTTAGTCATGATAGAGTTTGATGGGCTACGGTTGTCAGAACACGATTCTACAAGATTCTCGTTCACAATCATGCTGAAGTGGAACCTGTAGTGATTTCATCTAGTCATGATAGAGTTTGATGGACTGCGGTTGTCAAAACACGATTCTACAAGATTCTCGTTCACACAGCGCTGAAATAGACCTTGAAGTGATTTTTGTTTAGTCATGATAGAGTTTGATGGACTGCGGTTGTCAGAACACGATTCTACAAGATTCTCGTTCACACAGCGCTGAAATAGACCTTGAAGTGATTTTCATTTAGTCATGATAGAGTTTGATGGACTGCGGTTGTTAGAACACGATTCTACAAGATTATCGTTTACACTGACGCTGAAATAGATCTTACAGTCATTTTTGTTTAGTCATGATACAGTTTGATGAGCTACGGTTGTTAGAACACGATTCTACAAGATTCTCGTTCACAATCATGCTGAAGTGGACCTTGAAGTGATTTTTGTTTAGTCATGATAGAGTTTGATGGGCTACGGTTGTCAGAACACGATTCTACAAGATTCTCGTTCACAATCATGCTGAAGTGGAACCTATAGTAATTTTCATCTAGTCATGATAGAGTTTGATGGACTGCGGTTGTTAGAACACGATTCTACAAGATTCCCGTTCACACACATGCATAAATAGACCTTAGTGATTTTCATTTAGTCATGATAGAGTTTGATGGGCTACGGTTGTCAGAACACGATTCTACAAGATTCTCGTTCACAATCATGCTGAAGTGGAACCTGTAGTGATTTCATCTAGTCATGATAGAGTTTGATGGACTGCGGTTGTCAAAACACGATTCTACAAGATTCTCGTTCACACAGCGCTGAAATAGACCATGAAGTGATTTTTGTTTAGTCATGATAGAGTTTGATGGACTGCGGTTGTCAGAACACGATTCTACAAGATTCTCGTTCACACAGCGCTGAAATAGACCTTGAAGTGATTTTCATTTAGTCATGATAGAGTTTGATGGACTGCGGTTGTTAGAACACGATTCTACAAGATTCTCGTTTACACTCATGCTGTGGAACCTATAGTCATTTTTGTTTAGTCATGATAGAGTTTGATGGACTGCGGTTGTCAGAACACGATTCTACAAGATTCTCGTTCACACTCATGTTGAAGTGGAACCTATAATGATTTTCATTTAGTCATGATAGTGATGATATATCATTTAGTGATGATAGAGTTTGATGGACTGCGGTTGTCAGAACACGGTTCTACAAGATTCTCGTTCACACTCATGCTGAAGTGGAACCTATAGTGATTTTCATTTATTCATGATAGAGTTTGATGGACTGCGGTTGTCAGAACACGATTCTACAAGATTCTCGTTCACACAGCGCTGAAATAGACCTTGAAGTGATTTTTGTTCAGTCATGATAGAGTGTGATGGGCTCCGGTTGTGAGAACACGATTCTACAAGATTCTCGTTTACACTCATGCTGAAGTAGAACCTATAGTGATTTTTGTTTAGTCATGATAGAGTTTGATGGACTCCGGTTGTCAGAACACGATTCTACAAGATTCTCGTTCACACTCATGCTGAAGTGGAACCTATAGTGATTTTCATCTAGTCATGATAGAGTTTGATGGACTGCGGTTGTCAGAACACGATTCTACAAGATTCTCGTTCACACTCATGCTGAAGTGGAACCTATAGTGATTTTCATTTAGTCATGATAGAGTTTGATGGACTGCGGTTGTGAGAACACGATTCTACAAGATTCTCGTTCACACAGCGCTGAAATAGACCTTGAAGTGATTTTCATTTAGTCATGATAGAGTTTGATGGACTGCGGTTGTTAGAACACGATTCTACAAGATTCTCGTTCACACTCATGCTGAAATAGACCTTAGTGATTTTCATTTAGTCATGATGGAGTTTGATGGACTACGGTTGTCAGAACACGATTCTACAAGATTCTCGTTCACACTGACGCTGAAATAGATCTTACAGTCATTTTTGTTTAGTCATGATAGAGTTTGATGTGCTGCGGTTTTCAGAACACGATTCTACAAGATTCTCGTTCACACAGCGCTGAAGTGGAACCTATAGTGATTTTCATTTAGTCATGATAGAGTTTGATGGACTGCGGTTGTCAGAACACGATTCTACAAGATTCTCGTTCACACAGCGCAGAAACAGACCTTGAAGTGATTTTTGTTTATTAATGATAGAGTTTGATGGACTCCGGTTGTCAGAACACGATTCTACAAGATTCTCGTTCACACAGCGCTGAAATAGACCTTGAAGTGATTTTCATTTAGTCATGATAGAGTTTGATGGGCTGCGGTTGTCAGAACACGATTCTACAAGATTCTCGTTCACACAGCGCTGAAATAGACCTTGAAGTGATTTTTGTTTAGTCATGATAGAGTTTGATGTGCTGCGGTTGTCAGAACACGATTCTACAAGATTCTCGTTCACACAGCGCTGAAGTGGACCTTGAAGTGATTTTTGTTTAGTCATGATAGAGTTTGATGGACTGCGGTTGTCAGAACACGATTCTACAAGATTCTCGTTCACAATCATGCTGAAGTGGAACCTATAGTGATTTTCATTTAGTCATGATAGAGTTTGATGGACTGCGGTTGTCAGAACACGATTCTACAAGATTCTCGTTCACAATCATCCTGAAATAGACCTTGAAGTGATTTTCATTTAGTCATGATAGAGTTTGATGGACTGCGGTTGTCAGAACACGATTCTACAAGATTCTCGTTCACACAGCGCTGAAATAGATCTTATAGTTATTTTCATTTAGTCATGAGAGTTTGATGGGCTGCGGTTGTTAGAACACAATTGTACAAGATTCTCGTTCACACAGCGATGAAATAGACTTTGAAGTGATTTTTGTTTAGTCATGATAGAGTTTGATGGACTGCGGTTGTCAGAACACGATTCTACAAGATTCTCGTTCACACTCATGCTGAAGTGGAACCTACAGTGATTTTCATTTACTCATGATAGATTTTGTTGGACTGCGGTTGTCAGAACATGATTCTACAAGATTCTCGTTCACACAGCGCTGAAATAGACCTTGAAGTGATTTTTGTTTAGTCATGATAGAGTTTGATGGACTCCGGTTGTCAGAACACGATTCTAAATGATTCTCGTTCACACTCATGCTGTAGTGGACCTTATTGTGATTTTTGTTTAGTCATGATAGAGTTTGATGGGCTCCGGTTGTCAGATCACGATTCTACAAGATTCTCGTTCACACTCATGTTGAAGTGGAACCTATAGTGATTTTCATTTAGTCATGATAGAGTTTGATGGGCTGCGGTTGTCAAAACACGATTCTACAAGATTCTCGTTCACACAGCGCTGAAATAGACCTTGAAGTGATTTTCATTTAGTCATGATAGAGTTTGATGGGCTCCGGTTGTCAGAACACGATTCTACAAGATTCTCGTTCACACTCATGCTGAAATAGACCTTAGTGATTTTCATTTAGTCATGATGGAGTTTGATGGACTGCGGTTGTCAGAACACGATTCTACAAGATTCTCGTTCACACAGCGATGAAATAGACTTTAAAGTGATTTTTGTTTAGTCATGATAGAGTTTGATGGACTGCGGTTGTCAGAACACGATTCTACAAGATTCTCGTTCACACTCATGCTGAAGTGGACCTTGAAGTGATTTTTGTTTAGTCATGATAGAGTTTGATGGGCTACGGTTGTCAGAACACGATTCTACAAGATTCTCGTTCACAATCATGCTGAAGTGGAACCTATAGTAATTTTCATCTAGTCATGATAGAGTTTGATGGACTGCGGTTGTTAGAACACGATTCTACAAGATTCCCGTTCACACACATGCATAAATAGACCTTGAAGTGATTTTCATTTAGTCATGATAGAGTTTGATGGGCTACGGTTGTCAGAACACGATTCTACAAGATTCTCGTTCACAATCATGCTGAAGTGGAACCTGTAGTGATTTCATCTAGTCATGATAGAGTTTGATGGACTGCGGTTGTCAAAACACGATTCTACAAGATTCTCGTTCACACAGCGCTGAAATAGACCTTGAAGTGATTTTTGTTTAGTCATGATAGAGTTTGATGGACTGCGGTTGTCAGAACACGATTCTACAAGATTCTCGTTCACACAGCGCTGAAATAGACCTTGAAGTGATTTTCATTTAGTCATGATAGAGTTTGATGGACTGCGGTTGTTAGAACACGATTCTACAAGATTATCGTTTACACTGACGCTGAAATAGATCTTACAGTCATTTTTGTTTAGTCATGATAGAGTTTGATGAGCTACGGTTGTTAGAACACGATTCTACAAGATTCTCGTTCACAATCATGCTGAAGTGGACCTTGAAGTGATTTTTGTTTAGTCATGATAGAGTTTGATGGGCTACGGTTGTCAGAACACGATTCTACAAGATTCTCGTTCACAATCATGCTGAAGTGGAACCTATAGTAATTTTCATCTAGTCATGATAGAGTTTGATGGACTGCGGTTGTTAGAACACGATTCTACAAGATTCCCGTTCACACACATGCATAAATAGACCTTAGTGATTTTCATTTAGTCATGATAGAGTTTGATGGGCTACGGTTGTCAGAACACGATTCTACAAGATTCTCGTTCACAATCATGCTGAAGTGGAACCTGTAGTGATTTCATCTAGTCATGATAGAGTTTGATGGACTGCGGTTGTCAAAACACGATTCTACAAGATTCTCGTTCACAAAGCGCTGAAATAGACCATGAAGTGATTTTTGTTTAGTCATGATAGAGTTTGATGGACTGCGGTTGTCAGAACACGATTCTACAAGATTCTCGTTCACACAGCGCTGAAATAGACCTTGAAGTGATTTTCATTTAGTCATGATAGAGTTTGATGGACTGCGGTTGTTAGAACACGATTCTACAAGATTCTCGTTTACACTCATGCTGTGGAACCTATAGTCATTTTTGTTTAGTCATGATAGAGTTTGATGGACTGCGGTTGTCAGAACACGATTCTACAAGATTCTCGTTCACACTCATGCTGAAGTGGAACCTATAGTGATTTTCATTTAGTGATGATAGAGTTTGATGGACTGCGGTTGTCAGAACACGATTCTACAAGATTCTCGTTCACACTCATGCTGAAGTGGAACCTATAGTGGTTTTCATTTAGTCATGATAGAGTTTGATGGACTGCGGTTGTCAGAACACGATTCTACAAGATTCTCGTTCACACAGCGCTGAAATAGACCTTGAAGTGATTTTTGTTCAGTCATGATAGAGTGTGATGGGCTCCGGTTGTGAGAACACGATTCTACAAGATTCTCGTTTACACTCATGCTGAAGTAGAACCTATAGTGATTTTTGTTTAGTCATGATAGAGTTTGATGGACTCCGGTTGTCAGAACACGATTCTACAAGATTCTCGTTCACACTCATGCTGAAGTGGAACCTATAGTGATTTTCATCTAGTCATGATAGAGTTTGATGGACTGCGGTTGTCAGAACACGATTCTACAAGATTCTCGTTCACACTCATGCTGAAGTGGAACCTATAGTGATTTTCATTTAGTCATGATAGAGTTTGATGGACTGCGGTTGTGAGAACACGATTCTACAAGATTCTCGTTCACACAGCGCTGAAATAGACCTTGAAGTGATTTTCATTTAGTCATGATAGAGTTTGATGGACTGCGGTTGTTAGAACACGATTCTACAAGATTCTCGTTCACACTCATGCTGAAATAGACCTTAGTGATTTTCATTTAGTCATGATGGAGTTTGATGGACTACGGTTGTCAGAACACGATTCTACAAGATTCTCGTTCACACTGACGCTGAAATAGATCTTACAGTCATTTTTGTTTAGTCATGATAGAGTTTGATGTGCTGCGGTTTTCAGAACACGATTCTACAAGATTCTCGTTCACACAGCGCTGAAGTGGAACCTATAGTGATTTTCATTTAGTCATGATAGAGTTTGATGGACTGCGGTTGTCAGAACACGATTCTACAAGATTCTCGTTCACACAGCGCAGAAACAGACCTTGAAGTGATTTTTGTTTATTAATGATAGAGTTTGATGGACTCCGGTTGTCAGAACACGATTCTACAAGATTCTCGTTCACACAGCGCTGAAATAGACCTTGAAGTGATTTTCATTTAGTCATGATAGAGTTTGATGGGCTGCGGTTGTCAGAACACGATTCTACAAGATTCTCGTTCACACAGCGCTGAAATAGACCTTGAAGTGATTTTTGTTTAGTCATGATAGAGTTTGATGTGCTGCGGTTGTCAGAACACGATTCTACAAGATTCTCGTTCACACAGCGCTGAAGTGGACCTTGAAGTGATTTTTGTTTAGTCATGATAGAGTTTGATGGACTGCGGTTGTCAGAACACGATTCTACAAGATTCTCGTTCACAATCATGCTGAAGTGGAACCTATAGTGATTTTCATTTAGTCATGATAGAGTTTGATGGACTGCGGTTGTCAGAACACGATTCTACAAGATTCTCGTTCACAATCATCCTGAAATAGACCTTGAAGTGATTTTCATTTAGTCATGATAGAGTTTGATGGACTGCGGTTGTCAGAACACGATTCTACAAGATTCTCGTTCACACAGCGCTGAAATAGATCTTATAGTTATTTTCATTTAGTCATGAGAGTTTGATGGGCTGCGGTTGTTAGAACACAATTGTACAAGATTCTCGTTCACACAGCGATGAAATAGACTTTGAAGTGATTTTTGTTTAGTCATGATAGAGTTTGATGGACTGCGGTTGTCAGAACACGATTCTACAAGATTCTCGTTCACACTCATGCTGAAGTGGAACCTACAGTGATTTTCATTTACTCATGATAGATTTTGTTGGACTGCGGTTGTCAGAACATGATTCTACAAGATTCTCGTTCACACAGCGCTGAAATAGACCTTGAAGTGATTTTTGTTTAGTCATGATAGAGTTTGATGGACTCCGGTTGTCAGAACACGATTCTAAAAGATTCTCGTTCACACTCATGCTGAAGTGGAACCTATAGTGATTTTTGTTTAGTCATGATAGAGTTTGATGGACTGCGGTTGTCAGAACACGATTCTACAAGATTCTCGTTCACACTCATGTTGAAGTGGAACCTATAGTCATTTTCATTTAGTCATGATAGAGTTTGATGGACTGCGGTTGTCAGAACACGATTCTGCAAGATTCTCGTTCACACAGCGCTGAAATAGACCTTGAAGTGATTTTCATTTAGTCATGATAGAGTTTGATGGACTCCGGTTGTCAGAACACGATTCTACAAGATTCTCGTTCACACTCATGCTGAAATAGACCTTAGTGATTTTCATTTAGTCATGATGGAGTTTGACGGACTGCGGTTGTCAAAACACGATTCTACAAGATTCTCGTTCACACAGCGCTGAAATAGATCTTACAGTCATTTTTGTTTAGTCATGATAGAGTTTGATGGACTGCGGTTGTCAGAACACGATTCTACAAGATTCTCGAGTAGTAAGTAAAACTCCACTTCTGGATGGCGCAAGATGGCCGCCTTCGCTGACGTCCCCCCCCTCTGGACCGGCAGAGTGTCGTGGTCGGCCGCCGTGGTGCTTCGGGTCTGACGTCCCCCCCCTCTGGAACGACAGAGGTCTGTCGTGATGTGCGGGCCAGGTGGGTTCACGTTCACAACATGTTCGCTGACTCCCCCCCCCTCTCTGGAGAGTTTGCTTCGATCTTGGCTTCCAGTGGACGGATTTAGTCGTGCCATAGCTCGTTTGAAAGCTAAGAGTGAGACAAATTCACTGAAAGAATCGGCTTGTTCCTATCTGTCTTCGTTTAGATGTGAGACGCCATTTAAGATTTTGGGAGATTGGCGAAAAACGACAGAGTTAGAATTTGGGACGTTTTGGGCTGTAGCTTCAAAACGAAGCATCGGATTGGAAAACGGATTTCAGATTTGGAATCAGCGTCAAATTCTCTATCTGTATGGTGAGTTTCAAGTCAATCGGACAGAGAAAGTTTCGCTGACTCCCCCCCCCCTCGGGAGAGCTTGCTTCGATCTTGGCTTCCAGTGGACGGATTTAGTCGTGCCATAGCTCGTTTGAAAGCTAAGAGTGAGACAAATTCACTGAAAGAATCGGCTTGTTCCTATCTGTCTTCGTTTAGATGTGAGACGCCATTTAAGATTTTGGGACATTGTCGAAAAACGACAGAGTTAGAATTTGGGACGTTTTGGGCTGTAGCTTCAAAACGAAGCATCGGATTGGAAAACGGAGGCCAGATTTGGAATCAGCGTCAAATTCTCTATCTGTATGGTGAGTTTCAAGTCAATCGGAGAGAAAAAGTTTCGCTGACGTCCCCCCCCCCTCGGGAGAGCTGGCTTCGATCTTGGCTTCCAGTGGACGGATTTAGTCGTGCCATAGCTCGTTTGAAAGCTAAGAGTGAGACAAATTCAGTGAAAGAAACGGCTTGTTCCTATCTGTCTTCGTTCAAAAGTTAGAGCGGTTACAAGATTTTAGGTCGGAGCTCGCTCACCTGAAAAAATCCTAAGTGTCAGAGTGACTTTGTATGGGCAAAATTTTGAAAATTTTCCAAAGTGTGGCATTTCGACCTGGGACCGTCACCAAAACATTTTTCATCAAATTCCTCTGAACGAGGGGGGGAGGGGGGGTCAGTCAAATTTGATGAAAAATGTTTTGGTAAAGGTCCCAGGTCGAAATTCGGAAGTTTTAAATTTTTCAAAATTTTCACCACACTGGAGCTCTCACACTTAGGAATTTTTTCACTTGTGGCATGTTACATGGACATGTGCTGACGGACCAACTTCCCGTGGTCATATCAGAATGGTTCAGGTGTCATATGATAGAGAATGATGAGACGAATCGTTTGCAACAAACCGCATGTCGCTACGATGAATACTTTCGGAGATAGAGCCACTTTAAGTTTTCTTCCGAGCATATATAAACCCCCGACAACGTAAGTCTGATCACTTCATCGAAAGACGAGGTAAGCGACGGTCGTCGCTCTGAGCTCCCGATATCGGGTGTTTCAAAGGACTCTATCTTTTGAAGTAGGCAAGCTATCTTCTTACTTCAAAGTTTGTATGATAGAGTTTGATAGTGTATTTACTACTGATAAAATTTTTTAAAAGTAGTATGAGTAGTAAAATGCGGAATTTTTTAAAAATTCTTAATTTTCAGTTTTTTCAAAGTTTTAACATATAGACTAAGGTTTTCAAGTATCCTGAGTTCAAATCTACTATCAGATTTGAAATTTGACTAAGTTTAAGGCAGCTTTGAGGGGTTAGATCCCAGCTACTGATCACTACCTTTGACTCGGCGTTCCTGTTACCACTTCGGGGCAGTGACAATGATGTCTTCAGCTGTAAAGAGCGGGTATCGGGGAAGATCTCTCACTTCCCTAGTGATCAGTACAAGGCCTTCGGGCTGTCGACGGGATCGAGTGCCACTCACTACACTCAAATCTATCATTCCTGACTAAGTGTAATACTTTAGGAATATGACTGTACTACATGATTCCAAACTTATACAAATTTCATTATCTTACAGTTAACAATAAAATCAGGCATGGCTAACGATAAAAACCGCAAATATCACATCAAAATGTGCACATGTGGGCGAATCAATCGCAGTGCGGACGCCAAGGCTCATGTCAAGAAGGCGGGCACCGGCCACATGATTATCTTGAATAGGGTTGCGTGTGTGAAGTGCAGAGTGCTGAAGGGTGATGAGGATGAGGCGCGTTTTTACAGAGTGCATGCTGACTGTAGTGGTGGTTTAGTGAGTGATTTGAGATTTACGCAGTTGATTGTGGAAGAGAGGGAGCGAATGTTGGCGATCGAGCGAGAGGGTAAGGTTGAGAATGTTGTTGAGAATGTTGTTGAGAATGATGAGTTGGCGAGAGCGGTTGCGTCGTTGGAGGGTGAGATTGGGCGAAAGAGAGTGCTTGAGAGTGATGATGAGGATGATGTGGATTTAGATAGGGAGCGTGTGAGGAAGCGTGTGAGGAAGTTGAGCTCTTCGTCGTCGGAGGTGTCAGACATTGTCATCACCGACCCCCCGAAGAGCTCATCTTCCCCAAAAGTGAAGAGTGGTGGGATTCGTATGCAGTCGGCGAGGTGGTTGAAGGATGAAGAGAAGAGGCATGTTTCGCAGCAGATGGCGCATGATTTGTTGGTGAATAAGTATGAGAGTTTGAAGAAAGTGAAGGATGAAGTTGTGAAGGAGTTGGATGAGTTGAAAAAGAAGGAACTGAAGTCGAAGGAGGTGGCGGATGAAAACATTAGAATGAGGCGTTGTGTGACTGATTTGAAGAATAAGACGCGAGAGTTGGAAGAGAAGAATGATGAGTGTGAGAAGAGGGCGAGTGCTGCGGAGAGAAGAATGAGAGATGCAGAGGCGAAGTTTGAGGAGATGATGAAGGAGATGAGTGTGTTGAGAGCGAGGAATGTTGAGTTGGAGAGGACTGTGGCTCGGCGGGGTGATGAGAGGCAGGCGTCTGAGAAGTTGGAGCGCATGAGGGATGAGTGGGAACGTGTGAATGAGGATCGTTTGTTTGAATTTCACATCCCTATTCGGGATAATCATTTGGCCGGCGAAGTACTCTTAAACCAGAATTTAGACGAATCTATAATATGTTACAACGGCCATCCAACGAAAAAATGCCTACACGCCAGCCTGAGAATGCGCGGCCATCTACACAAATTCTCGATTCGGAAACGCGCGAGACTGCCAAAGGATGGCTAACTTGGTAAGTGAAAAGTAAATAAGATAGTATATCCTATTCTAATACATATCATTTTCATTGCAGATCTTTGCCCGCCTTCACCACCCCATCACGTCACTCCCGAGAACGAACCATCGGCTCTCTTAAGGGCCACCTAGGGGCAAGACATGATAGAACCTCCACGCGGTTTGCCCTGGGCAGTCTTCGGACTGGCGAATACTATCATTAAGTTGAATCTGCTATCAGTCAACTTGAACGTTGCGTCGCGTTAGAGGGGTATATAAACCACTGCCTCTCATTTCATTTCATTTCAATCATGCAGACGCCGAACAGTCAAGTCAGCTCTCCTCGCGGACCGCAGTTAAGGCCGCGAAATTTATTTGAGGAGTTTGTCAGGCTAGAGGAGCAAGACACAGTTTTTAATAATCTTGCTCGGATTGGCAATCCGATGACAGCAACTGCTGTCAATCCAACGGAATGGCGCTACATTCCACTTTTTAGCCACGTACCAATTAGCGTGGAAGTCGACAGTGCTACCAAAGAGAGAGTCAAAGACTCTCTCAGCAGAATTGGTAGGGTGTAAGATGACGTTACTCCCGAGAACGAACCATCGGCTCTCTTAAGGGCCACCATGGGGCAAGACATGATAGAACCTCCACGCGGTTTGCCCTGGGAAGTCTTCGGACTGGCGAATACTATCATTAAGTTGAATCTGCTATCAGTCAACTTGAACATTATGCAGTCGATTGCTATCCCTGAAGCATTCTGATTCGCTGTTGAGCAATTCATTGTTGAAAACCCTATATAAGCCAGAAGATTGTAGCACTTCTCATTCAATTTGAAGTCACGATGGAAGCGACATCTACTAGCACCATTCCCGTCTTCATCGACGAAGACAACGCCATTCCCGAGTTCGTCATCCTCGACGAGTGGGATGAGGAGGATGAGAAGAAGGGGAAGATTAAGAAGATTGTTTGGACGGATGAGGTATGGACTCCAAATACCACTCGCATCCGAAAGGTGCCAGATGCACCAGTACGACCTCGGCGGTATAGGGTCTATGACAACCTAACCGTCATACCCATTGACTATTCCAGCAAATAGTCAACTTGTCACTCCCGAGAACGAACCATCGGCTCTCTTAAGGGCCACCATGGGGCAAGACATGATAGAACCTCCTCGCGGTTTGCCCTGGGCAGTCTTCGGACTGGCGAATACTATCATTAAGTTGAATCTGCTATCAGTCAACTTGAACGTTGCAAATGAAGTTCGGTGTAATACTTCCTTTCGACGGGCGTTCCTGTAAAGGGCGGCGGTGAAACCCGTAGCTATGTATACCGCAAGGGACATTCGGCAATGGTCAATCTTGTTTAACCTCTCTGCGTCATGTTTGCAAGTGATTGCCTCTGTCTCAACGTAGTATGCATTCGCGCCAGGGCGACATTTAGCCAACTGTCGAAGGTTGCCTAAAACTTTCCATTGCATACGTTATGAGAACCATGAGTTCTTCCTGTCTCTATCAATGAGACGAATTGATGAATGGAATGAAATGGGAGGACACTCACGCGCCACACGCAACATAACACACTTCTCTCTTCCGTAGTCTAACAAGCTCTTTACACATGGATCGCAGTCGATTGCTATCCCAGAATCATGTAAGCTATCTTAATTTTATTTAACACTATTTCATCTACCATTATCACCCATATGAAGTGTCATAAGATTTACAAGTTAGACTAAGCGTTCTACTATTTGTAAATGAAAGATATAGTTTCACCAGTTTACAAGTTAAAAAATAAAGTTTCAATGGTGTATACGTTAGAAATAAAGTTTTAGCTGTTTGTATATCAAAATAAAGTTTCAAGAGTTTACAAGTTAGAAATAACGTTTCAATAGTGTATGCGTTAGAAATAAAGTTTTAGCTGTTTGTATATCAAAATAAAGTTTCAAGAGTTTACAAGTTAGAAGTAAAGTTTCAATAGTGTGTATGTTAGAAATTAAGGTATAACTGTTTGTAAAAATAAGATCGCAAGATTTACTAGTTTACAAGTTAGACTAAGTGTAAATTAAAATAAAATTATAACTGTTCACGAGTTAAAGCGTTGAGGCAACGATGAGCAATTAATAAGCTGAAAAGTTTTAGATTCACTTTAACATTACCATATGTTTACAGATAGAAATGTGTCACAGCAAAGCTACTTCATGAGTTAGTTTGCCAGGAGTGTATCATCTCAAACTTTTACTCCGTCGTTGAAATTTCATGACGACTTTTTGCTAAACGAAAGTTAACACCAGAGGAGCGTAGGGGTGGGTGGTATAAAATACGCCTACAGCACTGAGAGAGTTGGAATGCATGAGCTATGTACATTCTTTTGACGACGAGAAGAGCGATTCAGCCGATGGCGCAGGTAGTTTCCCAGAGCATGGAGGACATTGTTTAGGTGACTCTAAGGGCGTATGTCGAGCTACCTTCAGTGATAGGCTTCCAACTCATGATGAATGATGATATGCTTACGACCTACATTCAACCATTGGTGTATGTCCTCACCCTCCCCCACAACGAGCTTGTCTGTCACATTGTATTCATGAGTGTGGCTCAAAGTAGGAAATTGATTGATGAGACTTTGCTGAAATATTCAAGGCGCGTATTCAAGCATGGTCGCCTACTGTTGGAGTATTATTATCAATGGCGCGACGACACACATTTGCCCACCCGTGTTTTACCACACCTATCAACGGAAGAATACAATAGAGCTTTAGTCGAGACGGTGAAAGGAGACGATGAGCGCTAGCGGGCGAATGAAGCATCGGTGAGAGTGGGAATCAACTTGATTCTATTCTCCAATGAGGATTGTTGTCTAATGAGAATCAAGCATTCCTTTATAAATAGAGAGCCTTCCACACTGAGAATCATTCCATCGTTGAATCGTACAAGTGACGGACGCACATTCTCTCTCTCTCTCTACATCCCTGTTATATTATCCAACTAAAATGGTAAGTCGCTACTTTCCTCCCTCTCCTCCCTTGAACGTAAACTTGATAGAATCTTTTTTATTTTCAGGCATCTTCTACATCTACTACACTGACAGGACAAAATGGTGGTCAGACGTTACAAGGTTCGCTACAATCAGATCATCTACAGCTGAGACCAGTGGAAGAAACAACAAAGGTACATAATCCTACACCGCTACAGCGTAAATTTAAACAAGTCTTGCGTCATGAGGATCACAGCGTAGTACTGCGAACGGGAATGCTCCCTTCCACTGATGTGAAGATATTGAGCAATCAGTATGGGGATTACATACTCATCCCCGTGAGTCCGTACATTCGCCACCAACTTGACATTATTGAAGAGTACGTGACATTAAATATGGACATTCCTACTCCTCTTGCTCAAGAGTGGAAGGCGAGAGATGAAAAGGATACTCCTTATAGAAAGATTTGGGATCGCAATCAAATTTGCCTACCATTATCACATTGGTGTAGTTATTATAAAAAGGATGGAGATCAATCAATACCCATCAGATGTGATGAGCTCGGAGAAGGTACTTGGGATATCATTTTCAAAGTGAATGGACTATATTATGGTCAGCACAAGGATAACAAAATAGCCTCTCTCTCGATATACACTGAATCCATCCTATATATTCCAAAGCCACCCAGCGTAGATGACATTATTGACGAAATCCTTAACAGCAGTGGTACGAAGCGCAAGTCGGAGAGGAATGCTGCATCAAAACGCAAATCAAAGAAGGAGAATTACTAGTCCTTTCCTAACTCTACCCTATGACAATTCGCTTATGTGCTTTGAGTGTCGTAGACGTGGTCTTATTAGATACATTTTACTTCTTCGTTGCCATCATATCATTTGTGTATTTTGTCGTGAAAAGCATCGATGTAATTCTTCATTTTGCAATATGTTATAGAACGTTTCCTTAGATATGTAATTTCCGTTTTAGGCTTCTATCATCATTTTTATGGATTGTGAGGGTGAACCTGTACAGGAGCTCAGTGCTATTGCTATGAACAATTGGTCATATCAGATTGTTAGTGTCCATCATCAACATGCCAACTGCGATCCTAATGTTGATCAATGGGCGAGAAAACACATTCATGGACTTAATCTGAAATATTTGCAAGACTATGGCTTTTCTTGTGAGAGTGCTCTACTTATTGACTTTAAACGATGGTTAGCTACTTTCAATGTTATACGCATCTTTTGTAATAATCCTGGTAAGGAGAGGAAAGTATTTCCCAATCTAGTCATTAATGATATTTTGCTCCCACCTTGGGATAGTAGAGTGAATCAACACTATCATGAAGTCACGAAACGTTTTAAGGATTTGTGTGTTCCTATTTTGTCTGTTCGTTGTAGTAGCTACGTTCATAACCAATGCTTCTTTCCTCCTTACCTCAACACTGCCAAAGTCCTATATGGTTATCATTGCTCGCTATATGACAGTTACCAGCTGTATCTTTTTTATCTGTTTCAAACCATTGATTTGTAATGCATGCTTGTTACAGTTATTCAATAAATGTTATTATGCGAAGAGTTGTTGTTGTTATCATGCGACGGATGGGTTAGATGAAGGGTGATCATATCTTTTTCAAAGGACTGTGGAACATTGATTTCCATGATGAGGATTTAAACAGTTAGATTTGATGACGAATAAGATTTACTAGTTTGCAAGTTAGACTAAGCGTTCTATTATTTGTAAATGAAAGATATAGTTTCAATAGTTTACACGTTAAAAATAAAGTTTCAATAGTGTGTATGTTAAGAATAAAGTTCTATCTGTTTGTATGTTAGAAATAAAAATGAAGGTTCACCAGTTTACAAGTTAAGAATAAAGTTTTATCTGTTTGTATGTTAGACATAAAACAAAGTTTCAACCGTTAACAAGTTAAAAATAAAGTTTCAATAGTTTACAAGTTAAAACTAATGTTTCAATAGTGCGCATGTTAAGAATAAAGTTTTATCCGTTTCTATGTTAGAAATAAAATGAAGCTTCACCAGTTTACAAGTTAAGAATAAAGTTTTATCAGCTTGTATGTTACAAATAAAATAAAGTTTCAAGAGTTTACAAGTTTCAACAGTGTATACGTTAGAAATAAAGTTTTAGCTGTTTGTATGTTAAAAATAAAATAAAGTTTCAACCGTTTACAAGTTAAAAATGAAGTTTCAATAGTGTATATGTTAAGAATAAAGTTCTATCTGTTTATATGTTAGAAATAAAAATGAAGGTTCACCAGTTTACAAGTTAAGAATAAAGTTTTATCTGCTTGTATGTCAGAAATGAAATAAAGTTTCACCAGTTTACAAGTTAAAAAATAAAGTTTCAATAGTGTGTACGTTAGAAATAAAGTTTCAATAGTGTGTATGTTAAGAATAAAGTTTTATCTGTTTGTATGTTAGAATTAAAAAACCGGTTTCAACCGTATACAAGTTAAAAATAAAGTTTCAATAGTTAACACGTTAAAAATAAAGTTTCAATAGTGTATATGTTAAGAATAAAGTTCTATCTGCTTCTATGTTAGAAATAAAAATGAAGGTTCACCAGTTTACAAGTTAAGAATAAAGTTTTATCTGTTTGTATGTTAGACATAAAACAAAGTTTCAACCGTTAACAAGTTAAAAATAAAGTTTCAGATTAAAATAAAGTTTCAATAGTGTGTATGATGGAAATAAAGTTTAAGCGCTTTGTGCGTTAAAAATAAAGTTTCAACATTGTGTACGTTAAGAATAAAGTTCTATCTGTTTATATGCTAGAAATAAAAATGAAGGTTCACCAGTTTACAAGTTAAGAATAAAGTTTTATCTGCTTGTATGTCAGAAATGAAATAAAGTTTCACCAGTTTAAAAGTTAAAAATAAAGTTTCAATAGTGTGTATGATAAGAATATAGTTCTATCTATTTATATGTTAGAAATAAAATGAAGTTTCGTCAGTTTACAAGTTAAGAATAAATTTTATCTGCTTGTATGTTAGAATTAAAACAAAGTTTCAACCGTTTACAGGTTAAAAATAAAGTTTCAGTAGTTAACACGTTAAAAATAAAGTTTCAATAGTGCGTATGTTAAGAATAAAGTTTTATCTGTTTCTATGTTAGAAATAAAATGAAGCTTCACCAGTTTACAAGTTAAGAATAAAGTTTTATCAGCTTGTATGTTAGAAATAAAATGAAGTTTCACCAGTTTACAAATTAAAAATAAAGTTTCAATAGTGTGTACGTTAGAAATAAAGTTTCAACTGTTTACAAGTTAAAAATAAAGTTTCAACAGTGTCTACGTTAGAAATAAAGTTTTATCTGTTTGTAAAGTACGATCGTAGGATTTACTAGTTTGCAAGTTAGACTCAGCATTCTACTAGTTGTAAATGAAAATATCGTTTCAACAGTTTACAAGTTAAAAATAAAGTTTCAACGGTGTGTACGTTAGAAATAAAGTTTTAGCTGTTTATATGTTAGAAACAAAATAAAGTTTCAACAGTTTACAAGTTGAAAAATAAAGTTTCAACAGTGTGTACGTTAGAAATAAATGAAAGTAAGAACTTCATCGTATGAGTATTCAAAGCATGTTTTGTAAATCAAATGTGTGTAGTCCTGACATGATAGAATCGCGTTAGAAATAAAGTTTCAGCCGTTTACAAGTTAAAAATAAAGTTTCAACAGTGTGTACGTTAGAAATAAAGTTTTAGCTGTTTATATGTTAGAAACAAAATAAAGTTTCAACAGTTTACAAGTTAAAAATAAAGTTTCAACAGTGTGTACGTTAGAAATAAAGTTTTAGCTGTTTATATGTTAGAAACAAAATAAAGTTTCAACAGTTTACAAGTTGAAAAATAAAGTTTCAACAGTGTGTACGTTAGAAATAAATGAAAGTAAGAACTTCATCGTATGAGTATTCAAAGCATGTTTTGTAAATCAAATGTGTGTAGTCCTGACATGATAGAATTAAGCTTGACAAACGCGTTTGTCAAGTTCATTTGATTCTATCATGTCAGGACTACACTCATTTGATTTACAAAACATGCTTTGAATACTCATACGATGAAGTTCTTACTTTCATTTATTTTCTATCGTACACACTGTTGAAACTTTATTTTTCAACTTATAAACTGTTGAAACTTTATTTTGTTTCTAACATATAAACAGCTAAAACTTTATTTCTAACGTACACACCGTTGAAACTTTATTTTTAACTTGTAAACTGTTGAAACGATATTTTCATTTACAACTAGTAGAATGCTGAGTCTAACTTGCAAACTAGTAAATCCTACGATCGTACTTTACAAACAGATAAAACTTTATTTCTAACGTAGACACTGTTGAAACTTTATTTTTAACTTGTAAACAGTTGAAACTTTATTTCTAACGTACACACTATTGAAACTTTATTTTTAATTTGTAAACTGGTGAAACTTCATTTTATTTCTAACATACAAGCTGATAAAACTTTATTCTTAACTTGTAAACTGGTGAAGCTTCATTTTATTTCTAACATAGAAACAGATAAAACTTTATTCTTAACATACGCACTATTGAAACTTTATTTTTAACGTGTTAACTATTGAAACTTTATTTTTAACCTGTAAACGGTTGAAACTTTGTTTTAATTCTAACATACAAGCAGATAAAATTTATTCTTAACTTGTAAACTGACGAAACTTCATTTTATTTCTAACATATAAACAGATAGAACTATATTCTTATCATACACACTATTGAAACTTTATTTTTAACTTTTAAACTGGTGAAACTTTATTTCATTTCTGACATACAAGCAGTTAAAAATTTATTCTTAACTTGTAAACTGGTGAACCTTCATTTTTATTTCTAGCATATAAACAGATAGAACTTTATTCTTAACGTACACAATGTTGAAACTTTATTTTTAACGCACAAAGCGCTTAAACTTTATTTCCATCATACACACTATTGAAACTTTATTTTAATCTGAAACTTTATTTTTAACTTGTTAACGGTTGAAACTTTGTTTTATGTCTAACATACAAACAGATAAAACTTTATTCTTAACTTGTAAACTGGTGAACCTTCATTTTTATTTCTAACATAGAAGCAGATAGAACTTTATTCTTAACATATACACTATTGAAACTTTATTTTTAACGTGTTAACTATTGAAACTTTATTTTTAACTTGTATACGGTTGAAACCGGTTTTTTAATTCTAACATACAAACAGATAAAACTTTATTCTTAACATACACACTATTGAAACTTTATTTCTAACGTACACACTATTGAAACTTTATTTTTTAACTTGTAAACTGGTGAAACTTTATTTCATTTCTGACATACAAGCAGATAAAACTTTATTCTTAACTTGTAAACTGGTGAACCTTCATTTTTATTTCTAACATATAAACAGATAGAACTTTATTCTTAACATATACACTATTGAAACTTCATTTTTAACTTGTAAACGGTTGAAACTTTATTTTATTTTTAACATACAAACAGCTAAAACTTTATTTCTAACGTATACACTGTTGAAACTTGTAAACTCTTGAAACTTTATTTTATTTGTAACATACAAGCTGATAAAACTTTATTCTTAACTTGTAAACTGGTGAAGCTTCATTTTATTTCTAACATAGAAACAGATAAAACTTTATTCTTAACATGCGCACTATTGAAACATTAGTTTTAACTTGTAAACTATTGAAACTTTATTTTTAACTTGTTAATGGTTGAAACTTTGTTTTATGTCTAACATACAAACAGATAAAACTTTATTCTTAACTTGTAAACTGGTGAACCTTCATTTTTATTTCTAACATACAAACAGATAGAACTTTATTCTTAACATACACACTATTGAAACTTTATTTTTAACGTGTAAACTATTGAAACTATATCTTTCATTTACAAATAAATAATAGAACGCTTAGTCTAACTTGCAAACTAGTAAATCTTATTCGTCATCAAATCTAACTGTTTAAATCCTCATCATGGAAATCAATGTTCCACAGTCCTTTGAAAAAGATATGATCACCCTTCATCTAACCCATCCGTCGCATGATAACAACAACAACTCTTCGCATAATAACATTTATTGAATAACTGTAACAAGCATGCATTACAAATCAATGGTTTGAAACAGATAAAAAAGATACAGCTGGTAACTGTCATATAGCGAGCAATGATAACCATATAGGACTTTGGCAGTGTTGAGGTAAGGAGGAAAGAAGCATTGGTTATGAACGTAGCTACTACAACGAACAGACAAAATAGGAACACACAAATCCTTAAAACGTTTCGTGACTTCATGATAGTGTTGATTCACTCTACTATCCCAAGGTGGGAGCAAAATATCATTAATGACTAGATTGGGAAATACTTTCCTCTCCTTACCAGGATTATTACAAAAGATGCGTATAACATTGAAAGTAGCTAACCATCGTTTAAAGTCAATAAGTAGAGCACTCTCACAAGAAAAGCCATAGTCTTGCAAATATTTCAGATTAAGTCCATGAATGTGTTTTCTCGCCCATTGATCAACATTGGGATCGCAGTTGGCATGTTGATGATGGACACTAACAATCTGATATGACCAATTGTTCATAGCAATAGCACTGAGCTCCTGTACAGGTTCACCCTCACAATCCATAAAAATGATGATAGAAGCCTAAAACGGAAATTACATATCTAAGGAAACGTTCTATAACATATTGCAAAATGAAGAATTACATCGATGCTTTTCACGACAAAATACACAAATGATATGATGGCAACGAAGAAGTAAAATGTATCTAATAAGACCACGTCTACGACACTCAAAGCACATAAGCGAATTGTCATAGGGTAGAGTTAGGAAAGGACTAGTAATTCTCCTTCTTTGATTTGCGTTTTGATGCAGCATTCCTCTCCGACTTGCGCTTCGTACCACTGCTGTTAAGGATTTCGTCAATAATGTCATCTACGCTGGGTGGCTTTGGAATATATAGGATGGATTCAGTGTATATCGAGAGAGAGGCTATTTTGTTATCCTTGTGCTGACCATAATATAGTCCATTCACTTTGAAAATGATATCCCAAGTACCTTCTCCGAGCTCATCACATCTGATGGGTATTGATTGATCTCCATCCTTTTTATAATAACTACACCAATGTGATAATGGTAGGCAAATTTGATTGCGATCCCAAATCTTTCTATAGGGAGTATCCTTTTCATCTCTCGCCTTCCACTCTTGAGCAAGAGGAGTAGGAATGTCCATATTTAATGTCACGTACTCTTCAATAATGTCAAGTTGGTGGCGAATGTACGGACTCACGGGATGAGTATGTAATCCCCATACTGATTGCTCAATATCTTCACATCAGTGGAAGGGAGCATTCCCGTTCGCAGTACTACGCTGTGATCCTCATGACGCAAGACTTGTTTAAATTTACGCTGTAGCGGTGTAGGATTATGTACCTTTGTTGTTTCTTCCACTGGTCTCAGCTGTAGATGATCTGATTGTAGCGAACCTTGTAACGTCTGACCACCATTTTGTCCTGTCAGTGTAGTAGATGTAGAAGATGCCTGAAAATAAAAAAGATTCTATCAAGTTTACGTTCAAGGGAGGAGAGGGAGGAAAGTAGCGACTTACCATTTTAGTTGGATAATATAACAGGGATGTAGAGAGAGAGAGAGAATGTGCGTCCGTCACTTGTACGATTCAACGATGGAATGATTCTCAGTGTGGAAGGCTCTCTATTTATAAAGGAATGCTTGATTCTCATTAGACAACAATCCTCATTGGAGAGTAGAATCAAGTTGATTCCCACTCTCACCGATGCTTCATTCGTCCGCTAGCGCTCATCGTCTCCTTTCACCGTCTCGACTAAAGCTCTATTGTATTCTTCCGTTGATAGGTGTGGTAAAACACGGGTGGGCAAATGTGTGTCGTCGCGCCATTGATAATAATACTCCAACAGTAGGCGACCATGCTTGAATACGCGCCTTGGATATTTCAGCAAAGTCTCATCAATCAATTTCCTATTTTGAGCCACACTCATGAATACAATGTGACAGACAAGCTCGTTGTGGGGGAGGGTGTGGACATACACCAATGGTTGAATGTAGGTCGTAAGCATATCATCATTCATCATGAGTTGGAAGCCTATCACTGAAGGTAGCTCGACATACGCCCTTAGAGTCACCTAAACAATGTCCTCCATGCTCTCGGAAACTACCTGCGCCATCGGCTGAATCGCTCTTCTCGTCGTCAAAAGAATGTACATAGCTCATGCATTCCAACTCTCTCAGTGCTGTAGGCGTATTTTATACCACCCACCCCTACGCTCCTCTGGTGTTAACTTTCGTTTAGCAAAAAGTCGTCATGAAATTTCAACGACGGAGTAAAAGTTTGAGATGATACACTCCTGGCAAACTAACTCATGAAGTAGCTTTGCTGTGACACATTTCTATCTGTAAACATATGGTAATGTTAAAGTGAATCTAAAACTTTTCAGCTTATTAATTGCTCATCGTTGCCTCAACGCTTTAACTCGTGAACAGTTATAATTTTATTTTAATTTACACTTAGTCTAACTTGTAAACTAGTAAATCTTGCGATCTTATTTTTACAAACAGTTATACCTTAATTTCTAACATACACACTATTGAAACTTTACTTCTAACTTGTAAACTCTTGAAACTTTATTTTGATATACAAACAGCTAAAACTTTATTTCTAACGCATACAGTATTGAAACGTTATTTCTAACTTGTAAACTCTTGAAACTTTATTTTGATATACAAACAGCTAAAACTTTATTTCTAACGTATACACCATTGAAACTTTATTTTGATATACAAACAGCTAAAACTTTATTTCTAACGTATACACCATTGAAACTTTATTTTTTAACTTGTAAACTGGTGAAACTATATCTTTCATTTACAAATAGTAGAACGCTTAGTCTAACTTGTAAATCTTATGACACTTCATATGGGTGATAATGGTAGATGAAATAGTGTTAAATAAAATTAAGATAGCTTACATGATTCTGGGATAGCAATCGACTGCGATCCATGTGTAAAGAGCTTGTTAGACTACGGAAGAGAGAAGTGTGTTATGTTGCGTGTGGCGCGTGAGTGTCCTCCCATTTCATTCCATTCATCAATTCGTCTCATTGATAGAGACAGGAAGAACTCATGGTTCTCATAACGTATGCAATGGAAAGTTTTAGGCAACCTTCGACAGTTGGCTAAATGTCGCCCTGGCGCGAATGCATACTACGTTGAGACAGAGGCAATCACTTGCAAACATGACGCAGAGAGGTTAAACAAGATTGACCATTGCCGAATGTCCCTTGCGGTATACATAGCTACGGGTTTCACCGCCGCCCTTTACAGGAACGCCCGTCGAAAGGAAGTATTACACCGAACTTCATTTGCAACGTTCAAGTTGACTGATAGCAGATTCAACTTAATGATAGTATTCGCCAGTCCGAAGACTGCCCAGGGCAAACCGCGAGGAGGTTCTATCATGTCTTGCCCCATGGTGGCCCTTAAGAAAGCCGATGGTTCGTTCTCGGGAGTGACAAGTTGACTATTGGCTGGAATAGTCAATGGGTATGACGGTTAGGTTGTCATAGACCCTATACCGCCGAGGTCGTACTGGTGCATCTGGCACCTTTCGGATGCGAGTGGTATTTGGAGTCCATACCTCATCCGTCCAAACAATCTTCTTAATCTTCCCCTTCTTCTCATCCTCCTCATCCCACTCGTCGAGGATGACGAACTCGGGAATGGCGTTGTCTTCGTCGATGAAGACGGGAATGGTGCTAGTAGATGTCGCTTCCATCGTGACTTCAAATTGAATGAGAAGTGCTACAATCTTCTGGCTTATATAGGGTTTTCAACAATGAATTGCTCAACAGCGAATCAGAATGCTTCAGGGATAGCAATCGACTGCATAATGTTCAAGTTGACTGATAGCAGATTCAACTTAATGATAGTATTCGCCAGTCCGAAGACTGCCCAGGGCAAACCGCGTGGAGGTTCTATCATGTCTTGCCCCATGGTGGCCCTTAAGAGAGCCGATGGTTCGTTCTCGGGAGTAACGTCATCTTACACCCTACCAATTCTGCTGAGAGAGTCTTTGACTCTCTCTTTGGTAGCACTGTCGACTTCCACGCTAATTGGTACGTGGCTAAAAAGTGGAATGTAGCGCCATTCCGTTGGATTGACAGCAGTTGCTGTCATCGGATTGCCAATCCGAGCAAGATTATTAAAAACTGTGTCTTGCTCCTCTAGCCTGACAAACTCCTCAAATAAATTTCGCGGCCTTAACTGCGGTCCGCGAGGAGAGCTGACTTGACTGTTCGGCGTCTGCATGATTGAAATGAAATGAAATGAGAGGCAGTGGTTTATATACCCCTCTAACGCGACGCAACGTTCAAGTTGACTGATAGCAGATTCAACTTAATGATAGTATTCGCCAGTCCGAAGACTGCCCAGGGCAAACCGCGTGGAGGTTCTATCATGTCTTGCCCCTAGGTGGCCCTTAAGAGAGCCGATGGTTCGTTCTCGGGAGTGACGTGATGGGGTGGTGAAGGCGGGCAAAGATCTGCAATGAAAATGATATGTATTAGAATAGGATATACTATCTTATTTACTTTTCACTTACCAAGTTAGCCATCCTTTGGCAGTCTCGCGCGTTTCCGAATCGAGAATTTGTGTAGATGGCCGCGCATTCTCAGGCTGGCGTGTAGGCATTTTTTCGTTGGATGGCCGTTGTAACATATTATAGATTCGTCTAAATTCTGGTTTACGAGTACTTCGCCGGCCAAATGATTATCCCGAATAGGGATGTGAAATTCAAACAAACGATCCTCATTCACACGTTCCCACTCATCCCTCATGCGCTCCAACTTCTCAGACGCCTGCCTCTCATCACCCCGCCGAGCCACAGTCCTCTCCAACTCAACATTCCTCGCTCTCAACACACTCATCTCCTTCATCATCTCCTCAAACTTCGCCTCTGCATCTCTCATTCTTCTCTCCGCAGCACTCGCCCTCTTCTCACACTCATCATTCTTCTCTTCCAACTCTCGCGTCTTATTCTTCAAATCAGTCACACAACGCCTCATTCTAATGTTTTCATCCGCCACCTCCTTCGACTTCAGTTCCTTCTTTTTCAACTCATCCAACTCCTTCACAACTTCATCCTTCACTTTCTTCAAACTCTCATACTTATTCACCAACAAATCATGCGCCATCTGCTGCGAAACATGCCTCTTCTCTTCATCCTTCAACCACCTCGCCGACTGCATACGAATCCCACCACTCTTCACTTTTGGGGAAGATGAGCTCTTCGGGGGGTCGGTGATGACAATGTCTGACACCTCCGACGACGAAGAGCTCAACTTCCTCACACGCTTCCTCACACGCTCCCTATCTAAATCCACATCATCCTCATCATCACTCTCAAGCACTCTCTTTCGCCCAATCTCACCCTCCAACGACGCAACCGCTCTCGCCAACTCATCATTCTCAACAACATTCTCAACAACATTCTCAACCTTACCCTCTCGCTCGATCGCCAACATTCGCTCCCTCTCTTCCACAATCAACTGCGTAAATCTCAAATCACTCACTAAACCACCACTACAGTCAGCATGCACTCTGTAAAAACGCGCCTCATCCTCATCACCCTTCAGCACTCTGCACTTCACACACGCAACCCTATTCAAGATAATCATGTGGCCGGTGCCCGCCTTCTTGACATGAGCCTTGGCGTCCGCACTGCGATTGATTCGCCCACATGTGCACATTTTGATGTGATATTTGCGGTTTTTATCGTTAGCCATGCCTGATTTTATTGTTAACTGTAAGATAATGAAATTTGTATAAGTTTGGAATCATGTAGTACAGTCATATTCCTAAAGTATTACACTTAGTCAGGAATGATAGATTTGAGTGTAGTGAGTGGCACTCGATCCCGTCGACAGCCCGAAGGCCTTGTACTGATCACTAGGGAAGTGAGAGATCTTCCCGATACCCGCTCTTTACAGCTGAAGACATCATTGTCACTGCCCCGAAGTGGTAACAGGAACGCCGAGTCAAAGGTAGTGATCAGTAGCTGGGATCTAACCCCTCAAAGCTGCCTTAAACTTAGTCAAATTTCAAATCTGATAGTAGATTTGAACTCAGGATACTTGAAAACCTTAGTCTATATGTTAAAACTTTGAAAAAACTGAAAATTAAGAATTTTTAAAAAATTCCGCATTTTACTACTCATACTACTTTTAAAAAATTTTATCAGTAGTAAAGACACTATCAAACTCTATCATACAAACTTTGAAGTAAGAAGATAGCTTGCCTACTTCAAAAGATAGAGTCCTTTGAAACACCCGATATCGGGAGCTCAGAGCGACGACCGTCGCTTACCTCGTCTTTCGATGAAGTGATCAGACTTACGTTGTCGGGGGTTTATATATGCTCGGAAGAAAACTTAAAGTGGCTCTATCTCCGAAAGTATTCATCGTAGCGACATGCGGTTTGTTGCAAACGATTCGTCTCATCATTCTCTATCATATGACACCTGAACCATTCTGATATGACCACGGGAAGTTGGTCCGTCAGCACATGTCCATGTAACATGCAACAAGTGAAAAAATTCCTAAGTGTGAGAGCTCCAGTGTGGTGAAAATTTTGAAAAATTTAAAACTTCCGAATTTCGACCTGGGACCTTTACCAAAACATTTTTCATCAAATTTCACTGACCCCCCTCCCCCCTCGTTCAGTGAAATTTGATGAAAAATGTTTTGGTGACGGTCCCAGGTCGAAATTCCACACTTTGGAAAATTTTCAAAATTTTACCCATACAAAGTCACTCTGACACTTAGGATTTTTTCAGGTGAGCGAGCTCCGACCTAAAATCTTGTAACCGCTCTATCTTTTGAACGAAGACAGATAGGAACAAGCCGATTCTTTCACTGAATTTGTCTCACTCTTAGCTTTCAAACGAGCTATGGCACGACAAAATCCGTCCACTGGAAGCCAAGATCGAAGCCAGCTCTCCCGAGGGGGGGGGAGAGGTCAGTGAAATTTGATGAAAAATGTTTTGGTGACGGTCCCAGGTCGAAATGCCACACTTTGGAAAATTTTCAAAATTTTACCCATACAAAGCCACTCTGACACTTAGGATTTTTTCAGGTGAGCGAGCTCCGACCTAAAATCTTGTAACCGCTCTAACTTTTGAACGAAGACAGATAGGAACAAGCCGTTTCTTTCACTGAATTTGTCTCACTCTTAGCTTTCAAACGAGCTATGGCACGACAAAATCCGTCCACTGGAAGCCAAGATCGAAGCCAGCTCTCCCGAGGGGGGGGACGTCAGCGAAACTTTTTCTCTCCGATTGACTTGAAACTCACCATATCGATGCAGCATTTCACGCTGAATCCGAATCTGGCCTCCGTTTTCCCATCCGATGCCTCGTTTTGACGCTACAGCCCAAAACGTCCAAAATTCTAACTCTGTCGTTTTTCGACAGTCTCCCAAAATCTTAAATGGCGCCTCACATCTAAACGAAGACAGATAGGAACAAGCCGATTCTTTCACTGAATTTCTCTCACTCTTAGCTTTCAAACGAGCTATGGCACGACTAAAGCCGTCTACTGGAAGCCAAGATCGAAGCCAGCTCTCCCGAGGGAGGGGGAGGTCAGCGAAATTTGATGAAAAATGTTTTGGTGACGGTGCCAGGTCGAAATGCCACACTTTGGAAAATTTTCAAAATTTTGCCCATACAAAGCCACTCTGACACTTAGGATTTTTTCAGGTGAGCGAGCTCCGACCTAAAATCTTGTAACTTCTCTAACTTTTGAACGGTTGGTCCGATTGACTCGCGGCAAAAAATGTCGTCCAGCAGTTTTTTCTACTCTTTCGAATGCAACCCGAACGAACAAACTCCGTTCACTAGAACCAAAGTTAGAAGATTGCTGTCGGGGGGGGGAGGTCAGCGAAATTTGATGAAAAATGTTTTGGTGACGGTCCCAGGTCGAAATGCCACACTTTGGAAAATTTTCAAAATTTTGCCCATACAAAGCCACTCTGACACTTAGGATTTTTTCAGGTGAGCGAGCTCCGACCTAAAATCTTGTAACTGCTCTAACTTTTGAACGGTTGGTCCGATTGACTCGCGGCAAAAAATGTCGTCCAGCAGTTTTTTCTCCTCTTTCGAATGCAACCCGAACGAACAAACTCCGTTAGTAGTTTATAGTGTGACATCCGGCGCGACGCTTCGCTTCGCTTTGCTTCGCTTCGCTTGCGCCGGATGTCACACTTTTGCGGGGGTTTTCAAAATTTTCAAAAAAATCAAAATTTCAAAAATTTAGGTAGATTTCAAATTTCACGTGGCCGAAGGGCGAAAATTTAAGTTGTCTCAAAATATCACGTGGTCTAAGAATTTTGAAAATTTAGGCAGACGAAAATTTAAGTTGTCTCAAAATATCACGTAGTCTCAATATACCAGAAGATTGTATTCAAAATATTTATTCAAAATATTTATTCAAAATATTCATTTAAAAATGGAAGAAACAAAAGTGGAAGGAACTTCAGAAATGGAAGGAACCTCAAGAATATATCCTTCGTTATCATATGAACGTAGTTCTACTTTAATGGACATTGAAAAAATGAACATTGAAAAAATGAACAAAGAAAAACACAAAGATAGAGTTAGGTATATGAAAGATAAGGAATCTCAATTATTATTAAGATTAGAGCATTATAAAAAGTTAAGAAAGAGATGGTCTAATGCTTTAACAATTGTCATTTCATCTGGCGTTCTTACAATTCCAGTAGTTGCTACTGCTTTAACTCGATACAAAATGAAAACACATTTCCATCTTTGAAATATTTTATTCACATCACAGACAAGTACTATGTACAAGTAGCATGGTTTACAACGAATAAAATATGTTGACTAGAAAATGTATTATGTCATGATACAATTGTTTCTGTATGAGTAAAATAAGGTAAGGCTCATAGAACTATAAAACCAATGAGGACAAGTAGCATGGTTTACAACGAATAAAATATGTTGACTAGAAAATGTATTATGTCATGATACAATTGTTTCTGTATGAGTAAAATAAGGTAAGACTCATAGAACTATAAAACCAATGAGGACAAGTAGCATGGTTTACAACGAATAAAATATGTTGACTAGAAAATGTATTATGTCATGATACAATTGTTTCTGTATGAGTAAAATAAGGTAAGGCTCATAGAACTATAAAACCAATGAGGACAAGTAGCATGGTTTACAACGAATAAAATATGTTGACTAGAAAATGTATTATGTCATGATACAATTGTTTCTGTATGAGTAAAATAAGGTAAGGCTCATAGAACTATAAAACCAATGAGGACAAGTAGCATGGTTTACAACGAATAAAATATGTTGACTAGAAAATGTATTATGCCATGATACAATTGTTTCTCGTAAATTCAAATAAGGGAAGGGTCATAGTACTATTATCTATTGGGAGTAGCTTACCGTTTCAATTGATTGAGTTTAAAATTTGATCAAGGGTTGGGCGGTGTCTCCCATGGCGAAGATACGAGTCAATAATAGCGAAGTTCCTTTTGAAAAATGATATAGATTCCGTCGAGTTCTTAATAAACGGAAATCGTAAATATAGTTTATAAAATTTTCTTAAAAAGATGCTATAGCCTCTCGAATAACCTAATTGTTTACAAACATGGCCACTTCCCCGGATTGCAGTCAAAGCTCTTCCTTTTAACAACGATAACTTCACAGTATTGTTCACCGAAATGTCTTCTTCTCTTCTTAAATGTGCTAAATAATTAGTTAGCTTGATGCCAAGATGTCTCTTTGAATTTCTTCTTCAAAATTATCGTTTGAACTGATATTGATGGCGTTATCTTGCAATGTGTCTTCAAATCGATTTATCACTAAAAATTCTCTGAATGTTTTTGATGCGTGGATGTCTTCTTCCTCCCTTGGTTTAAGATATTTCTCCTGAAATTCTGTTAGCATCTCAATACACTTCTTCCGTTGATCTTCGTTCACAATAGTGTCTGAAATTTTTCTTTTCAAATCGGCAAAGGCGATGCTTGAACGTGCCATTTTCGTTAAAACGTAGTGAATTAATTATGATAAAAAATAAAATTGTTGAAAGTCGCTGATGAAATTGACCAAAATAGATAAAGGTCACAGATGATTCGTAAGCAGTCACAGTCTCGTAGAACGCTCGCAGAATGAATACACGCAGTAATACGTGGAATAATGGCAGCAGCTGTTCAAGTGAAAAGTCATGAGTTATGCGGGTCACAAAGAATTCTCTCATACTGAATAGCTTAAACTGGTAGCAGCTGTTCATGTTGAGAAATTTGGTAACAGATGTTGCTAATGTTCTTAATACAGATAAAACAATCAATATTCTCTTAACAAGAGTTCATAAGAATAAAATGGAACAATGTAACGTTTTAATTTAGATTAAATTAAATAATTTCAAAATCGAATAAGTAGCAAGGAAAGTCATCATTGTGGAACAGTTTTAAATCAATACCCTCCCTTCTGTCTAAGTAGTAAGGAAAGACATCATTAGAGAACAGTTTTAAATCAATACCCCCTCCTTCTGACTAAGTAGCAAGGAAAGTCATCATTGTGGAACAGTTTTAAATCAATACCCCCTCCCTTCTGACTAAGTAGTAAAGAAAGACATCATTAGAGACCAGTTTTAAATCAATACCCCCCCCCAGTAGTAAGGAAAGTCATCATTATAAAAATGTTTTAAATCAATACCCCCTTCTGACTAAGTAGTAAGGAAAGACATCATTAGAGAACAGTTTTAAATCAATACCCCCCCTCCTGACTTCTAGGGGTCCCTTAAGAAATTTTTTTATTATAAAATGAGCAACATAAATGAGTTTTTGAAATTATATGGAACACAGACAACAACGAATTTCGAATAAAATAAGATTGCTAATCGATTAGGAATAAAGAATTTTCACATATTGATGAGGGATGAATTACAATTCCTAAAAAATAGGCCAACAGGAACCTTCAGTTCCCGGAATAAAGTTCCATCAATAACTGTAAATTTCATAACGAATCTTCACACTTCAGACCAAAACGGCGTACCTTGGTCAGCAGGCGTTAAAAATCATCAGCAGAACTATTATTTTGACCGCCCGGAGGCTGAGAACTATTGGTTCGACTCATACGGTTTGCCCCCTACAAATGAAGTAAAAGAATTACTTGGAACGGGAACATACAATACGTTTCAAATTCAAAAACCGGGAACAACTTATTGTGGACAATTATGTTTATACGTTTTGTACAAATTACAAAAAGGAGTATCATTTCTAGATATTATATTAGAGTTAAACAATCTATAACTCAAGCGAAGCTAGCTAAAGCGCCACCTAAAGGTTAAAGCTCTGTTTTCTGTAATTCATTTTGATAAAAACGGCCTCTGATATCCTCATTATCTAAATCTTTAATTTCATAAGTAATCGGATAACTTTGATTTATTTTGCAAAACTTCAAATATTTCTTTAGTCCAATAGCCAACAAAGCCTTTTTCAAATTTATTCTTATATTTAAATATCCTAACTCTATCTCAAATTTTTAATTTCGGCTTAAGTTTATGCAAATTCGGATTACTCTCTTTCAAATTATTATTCTCGAATATTTTCTTTCGTACTAGATCAGGGTCGTTCAGAAGCATTCTTTGGAGTTTCTTCAATACAGAATGAACTTTATTATTGTACTCTTCACAATTCCTGGTAATATCTTCAACCATTTTCTGATTTTTTTTGCTCAGTAAATTTCTTGAATAATTTATTTTTTAACGTCCGATTGAATCTTTCTATCACTACGGCCTTCCCTGCATTTTCAGTGGAATAAACAGTTTCAAATAGTGGCTGAACGTTTCGGTTTATAAAATTCCGACCCTTTATCAACAAACAATTTTTTTGGCTCTCTATTACTTTCTTTAAAGATTTCTTCAAACGCATATTTAACTGATAGACCACTTTTATTTTTTAAAGGCTTTACCCAAGCGTATCGTGTATATAAATCTATAACGGTCAATGCGTATTTGTAGTCCCTTTCATTCGGCATATGAATAAGATCAGCACTCCAAATATCATCTTTATTAAATACTTTAACTTTCAAAAAATATTTAGGCCTTCTATATTCTTTATGAATTTCGGAGGCGTAGGTTCGAGCGTTGCTCTCAGAGTTATTAGTTCGAGCGTTGCTCTCAGAGTTATTAGTTCGAGCGTTGCTCTCAGACAGCTTAGCTGTCGTTTCATTTAAACCCTGACCGAATAATATTTTAGCTTGTAAAGCTTTCTTAACAAACATTCTTTCAATTTTTTCTCTAAATGTAGGATTTTGAATATTATCTTAATTCTTGAATCATCTTCTTATCAGCTGCATGTCGAGAACTTAGATCATGATTTCGATAAGCTAAATCATGCCTGTAAGCGGCGGGCATTACTCTATTTATGGTTCTTCACCTGGTTTCGGATTATTATTCTCATTAGTCTTATATCTAATCGAGTTCCTGGACCGGTATATGAATGACCAGGAAGATGTTTTTCTTTTCGAATATTTACTCCAAATAAATCCAGGAAAGTTTTCTAATGTTTTTTGTATATCACCACCGAAGTGGTGTGGAACTTTGTTTCTCGTCACCTCCAATATGCTGACAGATTGAGTTTTATTTTTGTTTAATAGATAATTCAATAAATCTAAATTAGAAATTTTTAATTTAATTAAATTTTCGGAATTTGTAGAATTCATTTAAAAGATAAAAAAAAATTAAAAGATAAAATAAATGTTTACCTTATGGACAAAAGGTCCTGAGGTTATTACCGAATCATACTAGGACTTAGATATATTCCAGAACCATCTTTAGTTTCTTTAATTTCAATTAAATCATCAACATTGTGGAGAATATTTTTAAGAACTCGTTTTCCTTCATCAACTAATTTTAATTTACTAATAAAATTATCTACTATTCCTTCACCCCTAGCAACTTTCTCTAACTCTCTGTTATGACGTTTTTGTTCTTCTAATGCTGCCTTCTCTGATTTATTTTTATTTACTGCTTGAACAATACCAGCTGTCCCGCCTGCAACACTTCCTGCAGTGCTATGCCACCTATTATTAGTGGAATTAATGGAAGAATCCCACATTCTTTTCTTCTTGTAATTGAATATTCTCTATCATTGGTTTACTTATGTAATACTTTTTTTTGTTAATCGTAATAGTTTTAGGTGTATTTTTGTCAACAATATTACGTAATTTTAATTCAACAGTTTTATTATTAATATTACTTTTCGCTTGCGACATTTTTAATAAAAAATTTTAAGTTAAGAATTTAAAGTTATCAAAAAATTTAAATCTATTCTAGTTATGAAAAATTTTTAGTTAAGAATTTTTAAGTTAACAAAAATTTTAATCTATTCTAGTTATGAAAAAAATTTTAATTAACCTATCCTAACCATCTTTCCATTAGATTTCAATAGAATATTTTTGCATCTTCTAGCAATAAACCATAAGCCATCAATGAAGTTGTGGAATCTTTCTTTTCAATATTAATTGTTACATCACAACCATTTTTAATAATATCTTCAGATTGTGCACTTAAATCGAAACAGAAAATTGGATATAAATGTCTCCAATCTCCAGGAGTTTATTGTGGTTCAACTCCAAATTCTATACAAAGATTTCTATAAGAATAATATCCTTCCATAAATTGATTATTGGTATCATCGAATCTTAATGGATCAATTGGATATCGAGTTTGATTTAATGAAACTTGTAAACTTCGAATTGTATTAATATGGAAGATATTATTGTTCTTATCAAAACTTGGAGAATTATTTCTTTGAAATGTTAGTAATAAATATCTTGGAGTATTCGCAGTTCTAGTAAAATGCCAGTTAAATCTTTGTTCGGAAAAAGTTACTGAACTAGCAGTTCTCTTTAGAAAATTTACTGGAAGTGGTTTGTTTAGTATTTAATCTTTTTGCAATAGCTGTTTCAACCTCTAAA
>CAJQUW010010850.1:0-79031 GCA_907163375.1 Prostheceraeus crozeri
TGGCCGAAGGTCGAAGGGCGAAAATTTAAGCGTTTTTAAAAATACCCAATTTTTCAAATTTTTCAAAATCTCAAATTTGAGAATTATAATTTTTACCTTGAAAATCATGACCGTTCCAGGACACCGAAAAAATCATAAAAGTTGAGAATTTCAAATTTGTAATTGTGACATTTTACTTTGAAAATCATGACCGTTCCAGGACACCGAAAATCATAAAAGTTGAGAATTTCAAATTTGTGATTATGATCATTTTCTTGCTCAAATCATGACCGCTCCTGGCGTTCTTACAATTTATCTACTGCTTTGCACTCAGATGAACACTCAATTGTAGAGAACATCTGCTTCTCGCATTTATGAATAAAAGGCATTTCAGTGTAAAGAGCTGTGACTTCCCACTCAAACATTTGAAAGGAAACAATGTATGAAAGAACAAACAGCTGCTACACCCACTTAGACATTTGTAAGACGTGGAATATATAACCAGCAAATCCTACTCCGGCGTCCCTTAAGAAATTTTTTTATTATAAAATGAACAACATAAAGGAGTTTTTTAAATTATATGGAACAGAAACAACAACGAATTTTGATCTAAAGAAAATCGCACATCAATTGGGAATAAAGAATTTTCATGTCCTAATGAGAGACGAATTACAATTGATCAAAAATAGGCCAACTGTAAATTTCATAACGAATCTTCACACTTCAGACCAAAACGGCGTACATTGGTCAGCAGGTATCTTTAGTAAAAACGGAGATAATTATTATTTTGACTCATACGGGCTTCCACCTACGAATGAAGTAAGAGAAATACTTGGCAATGGAATTTATAATACATTTCAAATTCAAAAACCGGGAACAACTTATTGTGGCCAATTATGTCTTTATGTTTTATTTAAATTACAAAAAGGAGTATCATTTCTTGATATTATGTTAGAATTGAATAATAAAAATAATAATAATAATAATGATAATTAAAAAGCTAAAGCTCAGTTCGTTGTAATTCATTTTGATAAAAACGGCCTCTGATATCCTCATTATCTAAATCTTTAATTTCTTCACATTGCTTCAATGACTTCCACTATGAATAAAACAGAAATAACAATCATGTTCCACTGTAAGTCTATTCAACACCAGACAAAATTTACGAGTACAGAATACAATTCATAAAATGATCATCATTCATTCACAAGGAGTAAAAACATGTTTTACATAGACCCATGCTGTTGACAATAATATAGATACAGTTCACAAACGTCATAGAGATTACAATAAGTATTTTTTTTCATGACACTTGTGTTGTGCTTAACTTTCTAGCGCTGTGGTGAACACTGTTTTCATATAACATTCTAAACTCTCATTGCAGTAGAAAACTGTTTTTAGTAAACCTGATGAAGCTAATCTAACAGTCATGAAGTTTGAATTTTCTAATAGGGAAACAGTTGACAGTAGTATATAGTGTGACATCCGGCGCGACGCTTCGCTTCGCTTTGCTTCGCTTCGCTTGCGTCGGATGTCACACTTTTGCGGGTTTTTTCAAAAAATCAAAATTTCAAAAATTTAGGTAGACTTCAAATTTCACGTGGCCGAAGGCCGAAGGGCGAAAATTTAAGCGTTTTTAAAAATACCCAATTTTCAAATTTTTCAAAATCTCAAATATGAGAATTACAATTTTCACCCTTAAAATCATGACCGTTCCAGGACACCGAAAATCATAAAAGTTAAGAATCTCAAATTTGAGAATTACATTTTTTACCTTGAAAATCATGACCGTTCCAGAACACCGAAAATCATAAAAGTTAAGAATTTCAAATTCATGAATTTTATCCATCTTTCAGGTTTTCAAAATATATCATGTGACTAAAAATATTTCTTTAAAAATGGAAGAAACAAAAGTGGATGAAACCGCAAGAATATATCCTTCGTTATCATATGAACGTAGTTCTACTTTAATGGACATTGAAAAAATGAACATTGAAAAACACAAAGATAGAGTACGCTATATGAAAGATAAAGAATCTCAATTATTATTAAGATTAGAGCATTATAAAAAATTAAGAAAGAGATGGACTAAAGTTAAGAATGTAACACAAGGAATTGGCATATTCTTAACAATAAGTTTAGGTGCTTTAACAATTGTTATATCTTCAGGTGTTTTAGTAATTCCAGTAGTTGCTACAGCTTTAACAGGTACGGGTGTTTTTGCAACTTCACTTGTTACAATGTTAGATAAATCTTTAATAACTAAGAAACGAAAATCATTAAAAACTAAGCATTTGCATATTAAAGAAGTCTATGATAAACTACATTACTACTTTCAAAGAGTATGTGATGATAATGTTATTACGTTAGATGAGATTGAAAAATTTGATCAAATAGCTAATGAAGTAAATCAAATATCATTTCAATTACAGTCAGAAAAAGTTGATGATAAGAATAAACAGGATGGCAAAATTTCGAGTGATGGTAAAACTTTTACTGGTGGTAAAATTTCTAATGAAGAAAATGACAAAATTTTTTCAGAAGAGCTAAAAACTTTAAGCAAAAATTTAAGCAAAACTTTATTAAACAAAACTTAAAACGAGAAAACTTTAAACGAAAAGATGTCAGACAACAAAGCAATAAAATAATAATTTGTTCAGTAAAATGTTTTTGCTGTATTCCAATGTTACCACAAAATTCAAATATTATATTTTAAAAATGGATAAAATTAGAGCTGATAATTTTAAAAGAATAAAACAATTAGAAGAGTTAATAAAACAAAGAAATATTATGAAAGAAAATCATCTTCAACATAGAATGAAAGAAGCTGGTATTCAATCTGATATGTTTGAAAAAATGCAGCAAACCGAGCAAGTAAAAACTGATTTTGAGAAAACTATGAAACCATTTAAAACTCTTGAAAAAGAAAGTACAAATAATGATAAACAAATTGATATAACAGATCCAGAACACAAAACTATATTAGATGACTATGGATTACTAGAATCAAACATTAATAAGAAATTACCAAAATCTATGCAATTTGAACATTCTATTTCATTTATAGATGAAAAACAATACCTAGATTTTATCTCGGACAAAAAGAAATATTTCCGCAACCTTTTCGAGGTTTAATTTTTTCACCAGATAAATCTCCTTTTAATTTAGATAGAAATTTTGTTGATCTTTTAAGAGGAGCAGATTTAAATAATTATGCTGTAGAAGATCTCATAAAATATAAAGCTATGTTAGATAGAGTTGGTGCAGTAAAATCTCTTAGACGTTATAAACAATTAGAAAATTTATTATCAACGGGAGTTAAAGTAGGGAAAGGTTTATCTGAAAAATAGAAAACAGAAACAACAGTATTCTTACCAGATGATTCACAAGAATTACTAAATAGATTAAATATTTTAATATCTGCAATAAAAGAAGGACATAATTCTAGTTTCAATGAAATTCATGCTATATTGAAAAGACTGTTAGAAAAGAAGATTCTAAATGAAGAGGATTATAAAAGTGTAGCTGAAATATGTTGTTTCTAATTTTTATCTATGATTTTTATTCATGATTTTTATTCATGATTTTTATCTATGATTTTTATCTATGATTTTTATCTATGATTTTTATCTATGATTTTTATCTACGGTTTTTATCTATAATATTTATTCAAAATTTTAACTAAAAAATGTGTTCAGCAGATTTAGACAAAATTAATAATCATTTAGAAAATCTAACAGAGATTTTGGGTTCATCAAAATTTAGTACGACGTTAAAAACTATAACAACTACTTCATCACACACTTGTAATTTAGAACCCATTCTTCATTTAGAACAAAATAAAAATTATCAAATTGCATTGACTAGTTTCTCCACATTTAACACTATTCAAAACGTTATCAAAGATGTGAATGATCAATTTAGATATTCTACTGATAAAGGCAAAACATGGAAAATATTAACTTTTCTTCCTGGTTCTTACGAAGTTGAATCAATATCAAATGAAATTAAGAGACATTTAGGTATACCATTTAAAGATAAGAAACAATTACATTTTGCAGTTGAACCGGCAGTCAATAAATTTTCTCTTACTTTAGACGAAAATCATCAAGTTGATTTTAATCATGATAGATCATTGTCAAAGCTATTAGGATTTAATAAACAAACCTATAGTCAAGGTTATCATTTAGGTGAGAAGATTTCAAAAATAACTGAAATAAATTCAATTGTTGTACATTGTGACATTATTGAAGGAGGATATATAAATGGTAAATTGTCAAATTTAATATTCAGTTTTCCAGCTTTTACTGTACCCATTGGTTATAGATTAAATGTAATTCCACAAACATTAATATATTTCCCTATTACAAGAAAAACTATTAACAACATTAACATTAGAATCACTGATGAAAAAGGACAAGAAATAAATTTTGGAGGTGAAGAGATTATGATAGATCTTTTGGTTCGGGAGGTATAAACTCCCGTTCGAGAGGTATAAACTCCCACGCGAAGCTAGAGAAGTTTAATTTTCTTCTTCCTCTTTAAAAATAAAAATAAAATAAAAATGAATTTTTTTATTAAAAAATGAGTGAACTACCTCCATTTAATAAAAAAAAACTTAAATTTAATCATCATCCAAATTTATCTAATAAAGTTTTGTCAGTTATTTGCGGAAGATCAGGTTGTGGAAAAACATATCTATCATTTAAAATTTTAACGACTCCAAATTTTTTGGATTATAACAATCTTATAATTTATACAACAACAGCAGAACAACCCGTCTATCAATTTTTAAAATATGGATTTGAAAATAATCTTAAAAAAACAGCAATTGCTTCATTATTCAAAGAATATGAAAAATCTGAAGATGAAGAAGAAATAAGTTCGTGGTGTGAAGAAGCAGCAAAAAATAATCAGTTAGTTGAAACCAATAAAAATAAGCATATAAAGATACAATTAATAGATGATAGTGGTAATATGCAAGATCCTAGTAAACTAGATAAAACAATGAAACATTGTGTAATTTTTGATGATTGTGTTAATGATAGAAATCAGTCAGTTCAGAGAAATTATTTCACAAGAGGTAGACATAACAACTGTAGTGTATTTTATTTAACACAAAGTATGTATTCATTAGACGGAAGTGTTATTAGAAAGAATGCAAATATATTTATACTATTTGAAATAAATGCAAGAAACTTAAGTGATTTGTTAAGAGATTTATGTGTAAGAAATAAAGATGAATTTAAACAATCGTGTAACAATGCTTGGTCAAAAGATTATGGCTTCATTACAATTAATATTGATAAAAAAAATTCATGATAGAGTTATCGAACAATTGTTCTCTGACTAGGCTTCGCCTCGTGGGGCTTTGCCCCGACTGAAAGTCGATAGAAAATATTTTCGCGGAGTGACCGAACGGAGTGACCAAATAATTTTTTCTTATAAATGTTTTGTTAATAAAAATAAAAAAATATGTTGGATGTTTACAAGATAGAGCATGTACCAGTTTTAAAAGATTATCGTCATCCTACAAGTCCTGTAAATTCGAAGAAAGAAGTTAGATTTTATTATCATCATAAATACGTAGCGCTCGTTACAGATTATAAAACAAAACATGGTATTAAACCGTGTGTTAAAACAAAAGACTTTCCACTTTGTTTAAGAAGTTTCCGAGTATTTTTGGCGTATAATAATTTATGGTGGTTGGTTAAGAAAGAACATTTAACAACACATGAATTAGAAACATTACATCAATTACATATTCCTGTGTATATGTAAAAACGGAACCGAAGTTCTATGTAAAAATTCATTTTTTTCCTTTAAAAAATATGAATCGTGAAATGTCTCTCGGACAAACGTCTAGGATTGATGAATTAATCAAGAAACAAATTGCTGAGTTTGATGCGCAAATTAAACATAGTAAACGTAGTAAACGTATTAAAAAACAGAAACGTACTTGGCGTAGTATTAGACGTAATACTAAAAAACAGAAAAGTGGAACAAAAGAAATATTAGAAACTCCTATTAGTGATATCTTTTTTGATGATATAATTAAAGATGAACTTGGTGATGATTTATGTAATTTATTTAATCCAAATGAAATTAAATATGAAAATGTATCTTTTATTAATGTAGTAAATGATATGCGGAAACTTTTAGCAAATGGTAAAATTATTAATTTACTTGGAAAAGTTATTAAAGATCAGGAAAATATAATTCAAAATTTTTACGTAACCTTCTATAATAAAAATTCATTTGAAATATGGTTTTCGAATCTGGATGAGAAATCCGATGCTAACGAATGGATTTTTACAGGTAATATTAAATATGAAGATTTTGGAATGAAGTTAGTACAAAGATCGTTAGTACAAAAATATAGAATAAAAGAATATTTCGGTGAATATTGTTATATTCCTTCTGAAGATTTTTGTTTTATTAAATGTAATAATGTTTTACGAGGTTTTAATGAAGAACAAGGAGAAATGATGAAAGAAATGTTTAATAATTTTTTATATAAAGAGAAAGCCACATCTAGAACAGGAGTAATGTCAAACTGCAAATTTTCTCAATTCAATAAATATTTTGGAGAATGTGTTCAATATTATAGTCCTGCTAATCGTCATTTAAATCCTAGAGGAATTGAAACGTTTCATAATTATGTTTATTACAATTATTTTCACGCAGGTTCAACAATTGGTCACTATTGTTTAATTAATAAATCTCATAAATTAAAAGCTATTAGAGAAATTGAAAATAATTTCAAACCCATATATAAAACAGTTACTGATGAAAATCTAACAACGCGTGCATATAAAATCATAACAAAGAAAAAAATTGACTATGGTTCAACATATATTTGGGATCTCGAAACTTTTCCTGATCCTAACTGTTCAACAGTTCATCCTATTCCTTATGCTGTAGGAGCTATTAATTTTAATAAATTTATATGTTGTTTACCGAAACAAAGATTGAAAGAATTAGAAACACGTTTGTTAAGTGATATGATTAAAATTAAACGATCAAAAGATGAAGATGAAATTAAAAATCTTAAAAAACAGATTAATGAGTATAATAATTTAACTGAATTAGAATTTAATAAACTTCAAAATTGTGTGAAAATATTTACGAGAACTGAGGATGATGAATGTTCGATCGGGGGAAACCCAGAGGACGTATGTCCGATCCATCAATTTTTTAAAACTCTTGGAAAATTTAATTATTCGAGAGTAACTTTAATAGCTCACAATTCATCAGGTTTTGATTCCTATTTTCCGATAAAAGCTAATTTTAAATTATCTAAACCGCCTCTTAAAACTTCAAGAGGAATATTGACTGCTTCATTACAAAATCCTTATACAACTGAATGTGTTAGTAGATACATTCAAAAATCTTTTAGATTTAAAAACAATATGAAAAAAGATTCACCTTCAAGTAAATTAGCACTTCAAACTATTATAATGAAATGTAGTTATCAACATGTAAAAACAAGTCTTTCTAAATGGTGTGAGAATTTTAAAATTCCTACGAATGTGTGTAAATTAAATTATGAAATTGGAGACATAACACATGAAAATTATAAAGAAAAGGAAAATGAATGGAGATCATATTTAGTTAACGATATTCTTTCTTTAGCTTTTTGTATCTACAAATATAATAATGTTATGCAAGATTTAGTTGGTGAAGATATAACTACTAATTTGACATCCTCTGCTTTAACATTTAACGGTTGGATGAAAAGCGTACAAAATGACAATATAAATATTCATTCTCATATAGATTTATGGGCTAGAAATTATATTAGAAAATCTGTTAAAGGTGGAAGAGTTTCAGCAAATATAAGAAAATACATATCGCCATTTTGTAGCATCTTGTTACCAATATTAAAACAGTATTTACCTGGTCGCTCCCCTGGGGGGGCTTTGTCCCTTGGAAGTAATTTAATAGATTTAATGAAACAGTATCGAGATTTAGGAGATAAAACTGAAATTTGTAAGAAAATTTCAAATCAACTACTTGAACAAAAACATGAATTTCTAATGGCTTTTGATGCCACATCTTTATATCCATCAGCTATGTATGATGAAAATTCAGAATACCCTAAAGCTGAATCCGCTAGAAAATTTAGACAAGAAGAAGAGCGGGAAATAGTATATAAATTTAATACTCAAACGTTTACACCTAAAACTGGAATATTTACAGTTGTGTTTCAATATCCGAATGATATGTTTTTTCAACCAGTTCCTATTAAAGATAGAGTTAAAAATCAAAATAATAATTCTCATGTAAAGTAATCAGGTTTAGAAATGGTATATGTTATGATGTATTAACTTCTGTAGACATACAAGAAATTGTTAGATGTGGGGGAAAAATCTTACATATTACTGATGGTATAATTTATGAAAAAAATTATCAAGTTTCACCATTTCGAAATTATATTGAAAAACTTTTTAATTTGAGAAAAAGATATAAAGCAGAAGGAAATACTGTAGGTGATGAGTTAATTAAATTATTGATGAATTCGCTATATGGCAAAACTGTGCAAAAAGATATAACCACTAAATATCATTTATGGAATGAGAATACATTGAGAAAAAATTTCACTCAAGAAGTAAAAGATTATGAAAAATTAAATGATGAACAATATTTAGCGAAAGTAGAAATGGAAGATGATGAATTTCTCAAAACTAATATTGTAAAAGATGGGAAGACGTCGTTCATGCCTTCACACTTAGGTTCTTTTATTCTTTCTCACTCTAGAAGAATCATGAATAACTTTATTTTAGAAATTAATGGTTTCAACGAAAAATACAGTCATTATACAGATACTGATTCAATATACATTTCTAATGAGCTCTTCAATAAATTAGATGCTGCTGGATGTGTTGGTGGGGAATTTTGTCAAGGAAAAAATGATTATGGAAATGGTGGAATTATTTTTGCATAAAATAAAATATTGTATTACTGTAGATGAACAAGGGAGACTTAGTGAAAAGAAAACATTCAAAGGATATTCACAAGATAAAGTAAAAGTAGAAGATTTTCTAAAATTATATTCGGGGAAAACATTATCGACTACAGTTAATAAACCATGGAAAAGATCTTTAGAAACTGGAATTAGTATTCCTGATAAAAATAATAATACTGAAGAAAAAAAATTTTCTGGTCAAATAAATATTCTTAAACGTCAAGCACCTGATGAAAATGAAATTATGTTACCTTATAACGGAGAAGATATTCAAGCTGAAATATTTCAAACAATCGTCAGTGAGAGTAATTTAAGTGATGATGATGACACGTGGGAATAATAACTTTTTATTACATCTAAAAATTTTATAACATCTAAAAATTTATATCTAAAAAATTTATATCTAAAATTAATATCAAAAAACTTATTACATCTAAAACCTTATTACATCTAAAAACTTATTACATCTAAAAATATTATTACATCTAAAACCTTATTACATCTAAAAACTTATTACATCTAAAAAATTTATATCTAAAATTTATATCTAAAAAAATTTATATCTAAAATTTATATCTAAAATTTATACCTAAAAATTTATATCTAAAATTTGTTTCCATGAGATATATATGTTTTATTGTTAAAAAATGATGTTACCAAATGTTGGTGGAGGTGCATATATCCCGAATAATCGTGAATTAGAAATAGAAATAGAAAATTATATCATGAAAACTGGAGACGTTTTATCTGGTCCATTGCATCTTTCTATTCTTCCGCAACAAAATACAGAGTTAACAAATAAACAATATGTTGATACACAAATCAATGATTTAAAAGAAAAATATATAAACGATGTTTTGGTTCCACTGATGAATGAATTAAAGTTGCTAAAACTTAATGACAAATCATTAAACGAAAAATTATTAAAACTTGATAGAAAGGATAGAGAGCTAGAAGCAGATATAGCAAAACTTTTTAAAAAGATTTCTGAACAATCAAAAATTTTAATATTACTTTCTATAAATCTAAAATCTGCAGTCATTAAAAATAAACATCAGATAAAAATGTTAAAAGAACAATTAGAAGATGAAATAGAAAAACTTCCTGAAAGAATTAAAAAAAATTTAAAGCAGTTACAAACTACATTCCAAAAAAGTGTTGATGAATTAAGTTCTAAAATTACTCAACAAATGAAAAAGATGAATAGAATAATAAATGAAGTAAACTCACTTAATGAAAAAGTTGATAAAATGAAAAATCTTAAAATCAATTTAGAAAATGAATTAAAGAAAAATTTACAAGAAAACTCTAAAGAAAATAAAGAACAGTTAGATTCTGTTAAAAGACAATTAGATGTTCTTAAAATTAAGTTAAATGCACTTAAAACGGCATTGAAGATTAATCAGCAGAAAATGCAAGTCAATAGAAAAGAAATTAAAGTACATCACACGCTGCTTGACGCAATAGATAAAGTGCAACAGGCAATTGATAAAGTTATCTCGAAGTTGTTGTCCATTCACAAACGTAAATCTTGATCATAAACGTAAATCTTGATCACAAACGTAAATCTTGATCATAAACCTAAATCTTGATCATAAACGTAAATCTTAGCGCAAACATTAACGTAAATATTTTTTCCCAAAAGTCAAATTTAATCCTAAAAAATGCCTATAATTTATAAACACAATCTTAAACATTTTGCTTCAAATCAAAAAATTGCTCATGAACCATCTATGAAATCTGTTTACCATTATGACAGTGTAGAAACAATCGGAACACAAAAGTTCCTAGGCACCGCAGGTGCCGTCCAAAAAGAAGGGGCTGGTATCTTTTCTGGTATTGGAAGTATCGTTAACTTAATTAAAAATAATAAAGATTTGATTACATCTGCTGCAAAAGGACAGCTAGTGCAATATCAAATGCTGTTAAGTCTCAAAACGAATTAAAACAACTAGAAACTATTCGTAAACTTAAGAATGATTCTGAAGAACTAAAAAATTTAAAAAAACTTTCAGAGGCAACAAAAAACAAAATTGCTAACATAGCTGTAGGGGAAACCTTGAGGAGCGGAGCTCCGTCTGATAGTAAAAAGGGGAACAAAACAGGCGTAGCCATAAAACGTTCAATTGAAGAAATAAGAGGTAATGGTCTAGCAAAATTCTAAAATTGTATTTTAGTAAAATTTTTTAGTAATTTTTTTATTAAAAATTTTTTCTGTCTGTGAGAAAAACAAAAAGTCAAATTATTTTTTATAAAAATGTCTTCGCTTATCGAAAATAAATTTAGATTAGACGATCCTCCGTTCGTCAGTAATAATCAAAAAAAGAATGACTATATAAGAATTGCTATGAATCCCGGATCTTCCAGTAGAGTAAATACTGGAGGTGATTTAATTTTTGAAGTTGATAATCAACAAAGTTATTTATATCTACCTGATTAATTTTTACACTGTGAATATTCTTTATATAGTGATGCCAATTTTACAACACCATTACCTGATACCGATAATATTGCACTAGAGAATAATTTCTTTCCAAGATTATTTACACAAATGCGTTTAGATGTTGCAACTCAAAATATAGAAACAATAAGTGATTCTCCAGGTGTAATTGATACAATGCTTAGATTTGTAACAATTGGTGAAAATAATTAAAAGTATGAAATCGAAGGTTGGTTTCGTGATACTAATGATGGTATAATTGTTGATGATTTAACTCACGCTGGAACAGATGCAGCAGGAATTGCGAAAGATGTAGAAAATATTGCAAAACATTTAAATAAAACAAATAATGATGCATATAAAGAAAGACGTGAATTTAACAAGAAAAGTAAACAGACAGTAAATTGGTCATTGTCTCCATTATTTGGATATTTAGATTATGATAAAATATCATATCAATTAAAATTTAAGTTAATAATTCATCGTACAGCAAATAATGAATTAATCTTTTTTGGTAAGACTGGAAAAAAAGCATATTTAAAAATTGATGGACTTGAATGGTGGATTAAGCATATTACTCCTGGTTTAGAGATTGAAACAGCTATTGCAAAAAGATTAAATACTAACAAACCAATTCCAGTAAATTTTCTAAAGCGTACTGCTAGTTCAGTAACTTTTTCCGAACAAAGATTTAACTGGCATTTTACTAGAACTGCGAATACTCCAAGATATTTATTACTAACTTTTCAAAGAAATAATTCTCCAAGTTTTGATAAGAACAACAATCTTTTTCATATTAATACAATTCGAAATTTACAAGTTTCATTAAATCAAACCCGATATCCAATTGATCCATTAAGATTCGATGATGCCAATAATCAATTTATGGAAGGATATGATTCTTATCGAAATCTTTGTATAGAATTTGGAGTTGAACCACAACTAACTCCTGGAGATTGGAGACATTTATATCCTGTTTTCTGTTTCGATTTAAGTGCACAATCTGAAGATATTATCAAGACTGGTTGTGATGTAACAATTAATATTGAAAAGAAAGATTCCACAACTTCATTGATGGCTTATGGTTTATTGCTGGAAGATGTGAAATATTCTATTGAAATTCTCAATGGAAAGATGGTTAGGATAAGCTAAAGCGAGAGGAGCTTCGCTCCGATCGGTTAATAACCTGAGGACCTTTGGTCCGATAGGCTAAAGCCCAAGACTTCGTCGATTAATTAATTTTTTTGATAACTTAAAATTTTTTTTAGTAATTAGTAATAAAATTTTTTGTAACTAGAATAGATTAAAAATTCTTAACTTAAAAATTTTTGTTAACTTAAATTTCTTTAGTAATTAGTAATAAATTTTTTTTGTAACTAGAATAGATTAAAATTTTTTGGTAACTTGAAATTTTTTTCATAACTAGAATAGATTAAAATTTTTCGTAACTTAAAATTTTTTTATTAAAAATGTCGCAAGCGAAAAGTAATAATAAAACTGTTGAATTAAAATTACGTAATATTGTTGACAAAAATACCCCTAAAACTATTACGATTATAACAAAAAAAAGTATTACATAAGTAAACCAATGATAGAGAATATTCAATTACAAGAAGAAAAGAATGGTGGAATTCTCCCATTAATTCCACTAATAATAGGAGGCATAGCAGCAGCAGGAAGTGTTGCAGGTGGGACAGCTGGTATTGTCCAAGCAGTAAATAAAAATAAATCAGAGAAGGCAGCATTAGAAGAACAAAAACGTCATAATAGAGAGTTAGAGAAAGTTGCTAGGGGTGACGGAATAGCAGATAATTTTATTAGTAAATTAAAATTAGTTGATGAAGGAAAACGAGTTCTTAAAAATATTCTCCACAATGTTGATGATTTAATTGAAATTAAAGAAACAAAAGATGGTTCTGGAATATATCTAAGTCCTAGTATGATAAGGTAATAACTTCAGGACCTTTGGTCCGATCGGCTAAAGCATCTGAACAAAGTTCTATCGGCTAAAGCTTCAGGACCTTCGGTCCGATTCGGTAAAACATTTATTTTATCTTTTAAAATGAATTCTACAAATTCCGAAAATTTAATTAAATTGAAAATTTCTAATTTAGATTTATTGAATTATCTATTACACAAAAATAAAAACTCAAATTGTCAGCATATTGGAGGTGACATACAAAAAACATTAGAAAACTTTCCTGAATTTATTTGGAGTAAATATTCGAAAGAAAAACATCTTCCTGGTCATTCATATACCGGTCCAGGAACTCGATTAGATATAAGACTAGATGAGAATAATAATCCGAAACCAGGTGAAGAACCAATAAATAGAGTAGATGCCGCAGCTTACAGGCATGATTTGGCTTATCGAAATCATGATCTAAGTTCTCGACATGCAGCTGATAAGAAGATGATTCAAGAATTAGATAGTATTCAAAATCCAACATTTAGAGAAAAAATTGAAAGAATGTTTGTTAAGAAAGCTTTAGAAGCTAAAATATTAGTCGGTCAGGGTTTAAATGAAACGACAGCAAAGTTGTCTGAGAGCAACGCTCGAACCTACGCGTCTGAAATGTCGAATGACCTAGATCGCCATAGTGAAACTTATGCCTCCGAAATCCACAAGGAATATAGAAGGCCTAAATATTTATTGAAAGTAAAAGTATTTAATAAAGATGATATTTGGAATGCTGATCTTATTCATATGCCGAATGAAAAAGATTATAAATACGCATTGACCGTTATAGATTTATATACACGATACGCTTGGGTAAAGCCTTTAAAAAACAAAAGGGGTCTATCAGTTAAATATGCGTTTGAAGAAATCTTTGAAGAAAGTAAGAGAAAGCCAAAAAATTGTTTGTTGATAAAGGGTCGGAATTTTATAACAGAAATGTTCAGCCACTATTTGAAACTGTTTATTCAACTGAAAATGCAGGGAAGGCCGTAGTGATAGAAAGATTCAATCGGACGTTAAAAAATAAATTATTCAAGAAATTTACTGAGCAAAGAAATCAGAAATGGTTGAAGATATTGCCAGGAATTGTAGAGCAGTACAATAATAAAGTTCATTCAGGTATTGAAGAAACTCCAAAGAATGCTTCTGACGACCCTGATTTAATACGAAAGAAAATATTCGAGAATAATTATTCGAACGAAAATAATAATTTGAATGAGAGTAATCCGAATTTGCAGAAACTTAAGCCGAAATTTAAAATTGGAGATGGAGTTAGAATATTTAAATATAAGAATAAATTTGAAAAAGGCTTCGTCGGATACTGGACTAAAGAAATATTTGAAGTTTCTAAAATAAATCAAAGTTATCCGATTACTTACGAAATCAAAGATTTAGATGATGAAGATATCAGAGGCCGATTTTATCAAAATGAATTACAGAAAACAGAGCTTTAGCTTCGCTTGAGTTATAGATTGTTTAACTCTAACATTATATCTAGAAATGGTACTCCTTTTTGTAATTTGTACAAAACGTATAAACATAATTGTCCACAATAGGTAGTGCCTGGTGTTTGAATTTGAAACGTATTGTATGTTCCCGTTCCAAGTAATTCTTTTACTTCATTTCTAGGGGGCAAACCGTATGAATCAAAATAATAGTTCTGCTGATGATTTTTAACGACTGCTGACCAATGTACGCCTTTTTGGTCTGAAGTGTGAAGATTCGTTATGAAATTTACAGTTTGAACTTTGTTCCGGGAACTGAAGGTTCCTGTTGGGCTATTTTTGATCAATTGTAATTCATCCCTCATCAATATGTGAAAATTCTTTATTCCCAATTGATTAGCAATCTTATTTAAATCGAAATTCGTTGTTGTCTGTGTTCCATATAATTTCAAAAACTCATTTGTGTTGCTCATTTTAAAATAAAAAAATTTCTTATAGGGTCCCCCTAGATTTAAAAAACTGTCTCATAATGATGACTTACCTTACTACTTATTCGATTTTGAAATGATTATATTATAATTATTCTAATCTATATTGTTTTACATATTTCCATTTTCTTCATGAACTTCTCAAAATGAATTAGAAAAAACTGAGTTTTAGATGGTTCTTGAATCACTGCTTGCTTGCTTGCTTTTCAGATGTAGTTGTCCACAAAATCATTTGTCTTGAATGGCTTTCAATTGTGATGTCTCTTCATCTTGAGTTGATGATGTCCTCGGTTGTAGATTTAAAACTATTTGACTTGTTTTCATTGTCTTATTATAATAATCCATCTCAAGTTGTTCATCAAAAGAACGCTTCATTCTCGCCGTTTCACGTTTCACAATATATTGATTTTGTAAAGTTCTTCGCTTACGTTCTAATGCAGCAGCGCCTTTAACTTCGTTTAAAATTCGCTGTGATATTTCACACGACGTCAAGAAATCATCAAAATCAATATCACTAATGTTTTCCAAACTTTTTTGTAGTTCCACAGTATTTATGAAATGATTCTTCTTTACAAATTCGTTGATCAGGCACACTTTTTTTGCGATTTGTCCTTTTGTCGTTTCAATACGATCACCCAAATGTTTACTCATCATGAATGATAGAAATGAATGAGATGAATTAAAATAAACTAACTATCTAATACTCCTTGAGAGAAGAAGTTCATTCGTTAATGTGTTTCATTGTTTAAGTGATTGTTTAAAATTGCTATAACAACTATCTTGCATATCGGCGTTGCCCTTATGCGTTCTAAATTCACAATAAAAATTGCTTTTTTATTATCACCACACCCGCATGTGTTCTCAACTCACAAGAAGAATTGCTTTTTATTGCTGCCCGTATGTGTTTTAACCTATTCATGTGGAAACAGGAAACGCTAAATGAATTTTGCAAATCGATTTTCTAAAACTGAATTTGAAAACAGACTTTACAAATGGATTTTGAAAATAGATTTTGAAAACAGATTCTGAAACTAATTTACGTAGGGGTAAATTGAAATGTCAAAACTTTACGCACGCGTAAGTTGAAATGTCAAAAGTTTACCGATGGGTAAATTGAAATGACAAGAGATAGCACGATAATTTTAGGGGAAAGCTGTTACATGTTTCTCTCTCTTCAATCTCTGTCTCTCTTCAATTATCAGCCAGTGTACGGGTTCATTGAATAATTTTGAGTTTATGAGTTACAATAATCTTCTAGTTCACACAATTAGTACTTTAAATAATGTTGAAAATACAATAACGAAGAATGTCTAAGTAATAATTGCGTCTTCTTAATTTATCATATTGCTCTAATCTTAATAATAATTGAGAACCATTTCACCTGTTTTTAATTGAGATAACGAAGGATATATTCTTGCGGCTTCATCCACTTTTGTTTCTTCCATTTTTAAAGAAATATTTTTAGTCACATGATATATTTTGAAAACCTGAAAGATGGATAAAATTCATGAATTTGAAATTCTTAACTTTTATGATTTTCGGTGTCCTGGAACGGTCATGATTTAAGCAATGAAAAATGTCATAATCACAAATTTGAGATTCTTAACTTTTATGATTTTCGGTGTCCTGGAACGGTCATGATTTAAGCGAGAAAATTGTAATTCTCAAATTTGAGATTTTGAAAAATTTGAAAATTTGGTATTTTTAAAAACGCTTAAATTTTCGCCCTTCGGCCTTCGGCCACGTGAAATTTGAAGTCTACCTAAATTTTTGAAATTTTGATTTTTTGAAAAAACCCGCAAAAGTGTGACATCCGACGCAAGCGAAGCGAATCAAAGCGAAGCGAAGCGTCGTGCCGGATGTCACACTATATACTACTGTTGACAACTGTCTCCTATAAAACTTTCTAACACTGTGAAAGTAAGTTACAAGACAATCTACAATGTGCAGTAAAACTTTCTAAAACTTTCTAATGCTGCTGTGAGTTCGGTCAGTCATACAACGTCAATGATCAAACTTTATTTTCACAAACGTGCGTTGCTGTAAAACTAGTTGACTACACTAACTTTGCAAACCATGATACAGTTTCTGACTAGACTTACGAATAAAACGTTGATGATCAAACTTTCTAACTATACATCAACCTGTGTTGCAATAAAACTTTTGTACAACATGATAAAGTTTCTGACTAGACTTACAAATAAAACGTTGATGATCAAATTTTCTAACTATACATCAACCTTTGTTGCAATAAAACTTTTGTACAACATGATAAAGTTTCTGACTACACCAACTTTGCTTTTACAAACCATGATACAGTTTCTGACTAGATTTACGAATAAAACGTTGATGATCAAACTTTTCTAACTATACATCAACCTGTGCTGCAGTAAAACTTTTGTACGACACTGACAAGAGCTTGTTCACTAACGAAGAGAGAAGTCTGTGATGTGTTGCGTGTGGCGCATGAATGTCCTCCCTTCATTCCTTCATCATTTCGTCATCGTGATAGAGACAAGAAGAACTGATGGTTCATTCTCGCATGCTTGGCCAACTGTCGGGAGACAAGTGCAATGGAGATTTTATGAGGTGACCTGTAGCAGATAGCTAAATGTCGCCCTGGCGGTCAGAGTACAACGTTGTGACGAAAAATTGCAAACATGACGCAGAGAGGTTTCACAAGGATTACCATTGCCCACGTCCCGTGCAGCTACGGACTTTACCGCTGTCCCGAAATCACCCACAGGAAGTATCACACCGAAAATCGTGCACCGTCCATGACTTGATCGCCAGACATGAAAACCGTGGAGTTGGTAAGAGGTTGGCAGACTTTGATCAGCTTGATAGCAAGCCGTAGAGAGCTTGATTCACCAGCGTTTTGCAATGGAGATGTTTAGAGGCCACCCATGACAAGATAGCTAAGACTCAACCGATTGGCGTTCAAAGTGCTACGTTGAGAACTGTGTCAAATGCCCAACATGAGACATGAGTTGCCCCAGCGGTTTCGGTCTAAACTATGACACATTCCCTTGCCACACTTATCACTACGGCATCGTCCGCCGTCCCGAAGGAACACCCTGTCAGTGGAATATTACAGCAAAACTCTCCGTGTCTTGCTCGCTTTCAGTGAAAAGCTGCTTAGTCCATGAGAGGACTTGCTCAGACATGAAAACCGGTGGAGTTGGTAAGAGGTTGGCAGACTTTGATCAGCTTGATAGCAAGCCGTAGAGAGCTTGATTCACCAGCGTTTTGCAATGGGGATGTTTAGAGGCCACCCATGACAAGATAGCTAAGACTCAACCGATTGGCGTTCAAAGTGCTACGTTGAGAACTGTGTCAAATGCCCAACATGAGACATGAGTTGCCCCAGCGGTTTCGGTCTAAACTATGACACACTCCCTTGCCACACTTATCACTACGGCATCGTCCGCCGTCCCGAAGGAACACCCTGTCAGTGGAATATTACAGCAAAACTCTCCGTGTCTTGCTCGCTTTCAGTGAAAAGCCGCTTGTAACATGAGAAGACTGGCTCATTAAAAATCATCTAGTTGACTTCAGCAGGGTCGAAAAACCCAGAAAACCTCCAAAACTAGTGAATTTAAATTTTTCAACTTTTTAGCACTACTTATGACATTTTATAAGTAGCTTATCACTTAGGGCAGGTCAATAGCAACCGAACCCTTTTTTGAATCAAGTCAAACGGACTTGTAGAAGCAAAGTTACAAGCCTTTAAAGTTTTGGAGTCTTTTATGGCCTGGAGACGAAGGCCATCTCCTGGCGAACCTCTAAGTCTGACGCCTTAGCTGATATCAGCAATGAATTTTTCTAAGTCGGTTTCTTGCAGAAACCCGGTTTTTCAGATTTCAAATGCTATCATCGGAGCTCCAGAGTTCACCTACCCCAACCCAGTGGGGAGGAGAACTGATTTCCACAAGCCGAGTTTCCACTTATATAGTGTGTGGCGATCAGCTGATGACGTAATACCCATCATTCAAACACTAAAAGCCCGTCTATCTCCGGTTCTAGTGCTCCGATGGAGCTGGAAATACGCCATTTCCATGTAGAATTTGACGCTGAATCCGAATCTGTCCTCCATTTTCCCATCCGATGCTTCGTTTTGGCTCTACAGCCCACAACCATCGCAAAAATTCTAACTGTCGTTTTTTCGCCAAGGTCCAAAATTTTCAATAACATCTCACCTCTAAACGAAGGCAGATACGAACAAGCCATGTTTTCCACTGAATTTGTTTCACTCCCAGCTTTCAAACGAGCTATTGCACGACTTTGTACGATGTATACAACCAAAGTTAGAAGATCGTTGCCGAAGGGGGGGAGGTCAGAACTTTTCCTCTCCGATTGAGTTGGGAAGAAGTTCCTAGACCCAACTTTGACCAAAACGTCCGAATTTGCACTCCGTTTTGCCATCCGAGGTCTCCTTCTGTCCGAAAAACGACTTTTATCATCCCAAAACCTCCAACACCTGCCTTTTTCAACTCTGACGGTTTCTTGCCATTTTCCTCCCTAAACCCAAGAAAATGAGTCCAAACTGAGCTTTCCACTGCATTTTTCTCACTCTTACCTTTCAAATGAGCTATTGCTCGACTTTGTACGATCTCTCACACCAAAGTTGGAAGTTTGGCAGGGGGGGCGTCAGAACTTTTTCTATCCGATGTCGCTGGAAACATCCTTCGTAACCCAACTTTGACCAAAACGTCCGAATTCGCACTCCATTTTCCCATCCGAGGTCTCCTTCTGCCCGAAAAACGACTTTTCTCATCCCAAAACCTCCAACACCTGACTTTTCCAACTCTGACGGTTTCCTGCCATTTTCCTCCCTAAACCCAAGAAAATGGGCCCAAACTGAGCTTTCCACTGCTTTTTTCTCACTTTTAGCTTTCAAATGAGCTATTGCACGACTTTGTACGATGTATACAACCAAAGTTGGAAGATCGCTGCCGAGGGGGGGGGACATCAGAACTTTTTCTCTCCGATTGAGTTGGGAAGAAGTTCCTAGACCCAACTTTGACCAAAACGTCCGAATTTGCACTCCGTTTTCCCATCCGAGGCCTCCTTCATGCCGAATTCCAGCCTTTCTCATCCCAAAACCACCAACATCCACCCTTTCCACACTCTATTCCTCCCACATTCCTATCACCTTCCTTCCCATCATTTACCCGAACACTCCTTCCTTCCTTCCAGAGGGGGGGGAGGGACCCGTTTCCTCCTCTCGGACCCATTCCTCCCAACACATCCTTGGCCAACTCCCTTCCTACCAGAGGGAGGGGCTGAGTCAGCATGATGACTCATCACTGCACCGCACTGTCCTTCATTTTGGCACGGGGTTACTACTACCAAGGCTACCAAATATTGATCGTAGGATAGGTTTAGGTTTGGCTTAAACTGACTTGGTGAATGTGTACATGTTTGTTTTAAAATACCCGGACATAAATTCAGATTTTGATGAGATCCTCGACAAGTTTTCAAGGAAACAGGTTTGAATGTTCTCTCGATCGGTATGAATGAGTTTATTCCTTTTGAGTTCAATTTTTCACTATAGCCTGCCTGAAAAATTGTATAGAAATACAAGAATTGTTTTAGATTCATGAATCTATTTTGTACTTGTAATAAGATATGTTACAAGAGCTTGAAATAATCCTATTAGCCTACTGCATTAACTTTGCATAAATCTTAATGAAATTATAATATTTTCTGATTCTTCAGGTCAGCAACTATTGAAAGCGTACATGCATAATTGAAAAAAAATATTCACACACAATTTGTCTCCCTTTGAAATACTGAAAGGTTTGAATTAAAACACTGTCCTCGAACACTGTCAATTCCTGCCTCGAAAAATTAACTGATATTGTTGGATGCCTACTGTATTGTTTCTGTTTAAGCCATAAATATAATGCCATCAGAACTGTAGAAAATGCAGGCCTGCAAAGTTGACTAGTTATACCGAAATTTCCATTATATGAATTGGTGGTAGATTTAATCACCACATACATACGTATATCCGAATACATTTTCCGGTGCGTACTGTGGGTATTTTATTGTTATGTTCAATTTCTTTATTTCAGCAATGGGTTCCGTGAAATTTCCGACCGTGTTGCCAAGCGTGAGCAAGATTGTGATAGATGCGAACTCTTCACGAAAAATATATGGCAACATTGTAACAAAATCTCTAACATTTCCTATCAATATAGCCTTGCTGATTGAAGTGATCGATATTTTGATTTTTCGGCATTTGGTAGACCGGCTAACAGTAGTAGGTAAGGTTGAATTATAACTAAACTTATTATCCCGATTACTACATCCGGTCGATTCATTATTTTGGACCTGCATCTGAAATGTAGATGCATCCTAGAATGCATCTAGGGATGAATCCCGGAATGCATCCGGATGCATTATTTTGGGCATGCATCTGGCATATAGATGCATCTAGGGATGAATCCTGGAATGCATCCGGATGCATTATTTTGGGCATGCATTGGAGGGGGATGCATGCCCAAAATAATGCATCCCGCTCAATGCATCTGAGATGCAATTCGTCTTGCTACGGGGGCTCTGTCTGTAGTGATATTTCGCCTTTAGGCTTATCGGCGAATGTTCCCGACATTTTTTTTACATATTGATGATAAAGTCGACTTCACTTTTGTTTCTAATTCGCTTTTGTATTGTCGACATTGCTGTCCGTGCGGAGTTCTGAAAGGAGAGATCAGGTCTACCCACTGTAAATCGATCAATACCAATCACGTACGAAGGATGCATGCCAAAATATTCTTTTGGTATATTTCTGTACCCTAAGCCTAGTTGTATGCTTTTCGTATGTCATTTCAAGTGTGCGGTGTCCTTTTGCATTGGACGCAGGAAGAAATGTTGAGTTATCTATGACAAAACGATCCTACTGGTGTCAAATCGCATAAATAATATAATATTAACATGGATTTTTGAGGGCAACAATATAGGACATTTGAGCTAGCGCAAGCGCCCTCAAATGTCATTGTTGCCCTCAAAAATCCATGTCGTAATATTGTGCGTGATTGAAATAATGGACAGCAAGGAAAAAAGCGGGTAGCAAAAATGCTATGAATATACATGTACAGTAGATATACGCTGATTGAGATTTCAAAAATGTCTTTCACATTCATAGATGCAGATATCATCATTGCGGGATACATTGCTGCCTAATTCCCACTAGGTGACATGCCACGCGTGATTCACGCGTAATTACGGAACACCCCAAACATCCGTGGTTAAGGACATTCTATTCTTCTACCCGCGTACATACGCGCTACACTAAGAGTCAGAAATCACTTGATCTGATGCTGTTAAAACATGGGGAATGTTTATGAATACGCGCGCGCGGGCCAGCGTTTATAGTTTGCGCGTCGTCTACGGTTGTCTGCGCTGTCGCTTGAACCACGGATGAATCGCTAAGCATGTTCCGTCTTCCCTGAGCATGAAATTGAGGTCCTAACACATTGTTTAGCCTCTGATACATGCAGACACATGAGACGCAAAGTCTATATAACAGGACTGCCAACTACGAGTATACTAACTTATATGGCAGCAATATCCCGCATAGCCACGGATGTTTGGGGTCATGCGTAATTACGCGTGGTTACCGAGTGAATTACGCGTGATGTAGCGTGGCTTGTCATCTAGTGCCGTTTTCCACAAATTGTACATACAGTAGCTAGTGATGCAAATGGAAAATTTTCCAATTTTTTCCAATTTTTTTTTGCCTTTAGTTGTTATATCATTTCTATGGTGTTTTGAACATAGTCTTTGCTGACCATAGATTTACCTAGGTTTTATAGTACTCTGTAGCTTGATAATCTTGAATATCTTTTGTAGAAATTTATGTGCATGTACCCTTCAGTTAGATTGTTTCCCTGATGACGGTAGGTTGTTCCTACAGAAAGGTCTTGGTTTGCATTCAAAATTATTTAAGTACAATTTACGATGAAAAGTGGTCATTTTGCTATTTTGTTTTTTCTTTTGTTTTGGAGACTTATTATACTCGCTTGAAAATACTATGCAATATTCAAACTCCGAAAACTTCTCTATCATCCCTGTATGTTAACTTTTGGTACCAACTGCACCTTTTCCATGTCTATTTCAGATCTTTCCAAATGAATTTCAGACATCAGATGGATTTCACAAGATATCTGTCACAAGCTCAACTTTGACAAGATCTTTAATTCAACTGGAGATCTCCAATTCATGTGGATCATATCTGAAATTCATTTGGGCAGATCTGAAATCGACTTGGAACTATCTGAACCATCTGAACTAGAAATGGAGGGTGTATCCTCAACGAAGATATCGGACAATGTGCTAGAAGTTTGAAGCTATCATAGATATTCTTTTACTCATCACAGATATCTTTAGTTTCCAAATATCTCACGAGTTTACAGTCTTTAAAGGATGTTCATTTTAACTATGTCACGTTTTAGATGGGAGGGAAAATATCTTGTATTTCACATAAAATTTATACTTCTTAACAAATGAAGATCTATTGCAAGAGAGCGCTAGATGACTCTAGACTACATGTACATAGAAAATATTAAAACTGACCATGAAGGTGGCATTATGGACTATCATGGACTCCTAGATATTAAATCTCTACTATCTATGAGTCCATGAAGATATGACATTATGCTTTATGTTGGCTGAAATATCAAATGAAATTTCGCAGTTGGAGTCATCTAGCGCTATCTTTTTTCATACAAGGAAGTAAAAGTCAATAATGTTTCAAATTGTCAACGCTGAAGCATTCAAAGATTTGGGGTTAGTATCACCTATAAGGGACTTCAATAATGATCCCACTTGGACATTTGATGACAATTTTGTCACTTGCAGCTGGCACGTCCGTTGGTTGATTTTGTTCATTTTTGTTAGCTAAATTCACATTACTATTGGTTAGTATGTTTAATGTTACTTTTTGCATGTTTGTTGAGTAATCATTGTAAGTCAAAACACAGTCTGAGCGATGACCAGTCACTTTTTTGCCATTTCTTTATTTCCGGTGGCATTCATGATTCTGGTCACCGTAGTTTTTCTGAATGACTGATTACTATATTGGTCATCTTCTCCCGCAGTCTCCATCATGTTTCGTATGGTTGCCGTTAAAGAATTGTGTCCCAGAGGTTGGTTCACAAACCAAGTGGTAGCTGTCGGCTTTGGATGAGGCTGGAGGAAGAAAGCATTGGTCGTATCGTTAACAGGACGCAATGAACTGTAAAAGATAAAGAGATTTACCAGGCACTTTGAAGGATCATCACTTTTGAATACAGTTACTGTTTTTGGCACGACGTGATGTTCATGAAGACCTCCCTTATACGTTTTTGATATATCCTCCCTGTGTTCGATCACATCGTCACCCTCTCTTCGAGTCAAGGTCAATTGAGCATTTTCTACCCATTTTAGATTGCGTAGCTCCTTTCCCCCACGAAGCCCACAATTAACTCCAATCAGGTAAATCAACGTCCTCGTGAGTTTTCGAGGATTATCGCGACCGAGATATTGTCTCTCCCATAACCGTGTTTCTGTGGACAGGGGCACCGGCTTCGCCTGCTTCTTCATTAGGGAAACTCCAGCAGCGGTATTGACTTTCATGGCTGCGTCCAACGAACTCCTTGTTTCCAGGAAAGCAGGATCATCAAACACCTGTAATGACAAATTAATTTGATTTAGTATAGATTAATTATGATATTACCGCACTTTAGTTCACTATGTTTTTTAACTCGTAGTTTGTAATGAAAGTCGACATTGCAAACAAGTAATTTTTTCCACTATCCTCATTCCTAGTTTTCGGAAGGAAAAGTAACTATATTTATTTCATAAAAACAGAGTAGCATCACGAACTAAATAACAAAGTTACACAAGTAATTGAAATGGCAAAAGTACCTTGAGAAGTACCGGTACATGATGAATTTATGAATAGAGCAAAATCTTTATAAAATAAATTCATCTTTTCAATCAAAAAGCATTATCAAATATTTCAATTAAACTAAATTTGCATGCTATTAAGAAAAATTGATTCCACTTTCAAACTCAAAAGAAGGACTTTCACTTCAACCAATAAAGGAAACTTTTGCGATAAACTTCAGTTACAAAAAAAGAAGTTTAGTATAAAAGATTAAAATCATTCCTTCCTCTTGTATAGGCCAACATTTTTTGAATAATATCTGCATGCATGTGCATAACACAAATATTGTAGGAGTTTTATTAATATGAAGACTAGAATGCTACTTGTTCAACATCAGCTAATCAGGAACATACATTTATATATCTACTTGTATAGGCTACCAAATTCCTTTGCCTATATATCTTATTTTTCATAGTCAGTTGATCATAATTTAATTCTAAAATGACTACGAGAATAAAAATAATAGAAAAACCATTGTGGAAACTTGCATTACTTCACAATATCGATTTAATAGAAGCTATATTTTTTTCCAACTTTATGGCAGTTTAAATTTATGATTAATTTTTTCCAATTTTAGCGTCATAAAAATCGTCTTACCTTCCAATCCAACTTGCGTTCGCTTCTGATGTATCTTTGGATTCCGCATAGTAATAGTCGTAGAGTTTCACCCGGGTACACATCGCCGTTCTTCTTTCTAACTTCATGAAAGAAAAATTTCAATGCCAGGTTCAAAGTGACTTTGGAGATGAACTCCAATTTCTCATGACCATCGCTTGAACGGTCCGATAGAAACATAAGGTCCTCTGAACCGTTTTCTAAAATTATTGTATTTCTTTCCTTGAGCCAGTCGTCGAATACTTTTCTTGCCCAGTAGTTCTGATTCATGGTGTTTTGAGGAATGGTGGTCTTCCGTATCTTATTCAGCTCTTCAGTTGTAATAGGTGTGGCGTGTCTTTTTGTCATGATTTCTTTGACCGTGTTGCTTTGCGATGGTAAACTATCTTAAAAGAAATGCCTATCCGTCTGACCCTAGAATGACGTCCAAAACTTTGATTTTAAATTTTGAATGCAGATCAGTGACCTAAATGAAAGAAACCATATCCATAGAATTAGTACAGATGTACCTATCAAAAGGGTCAAATTTCTAGCTATCTTTGATATCTTGATTTCCAACATAGACATCTCTTGATTTCCCAATACTTTCTTCTTCTTCTTCTTCTGTTTATATTTAGACAATTAGAAGTCTATGACTTAGAAATAGATTTCTTAAGAACGAAGCACTATGAACGGAAATCCATGGACATCTATCTACATTCTCAATTTAGAAAGGACATTTGATCATAGATAACAAACAATCATTTTAACAAATTGTCCCTGGCATTTTAACAATATTGTCCCTCCATTAACAAGCTGTCCCTCTCTCTGATTGGCTGAGATGAGCATCCTTTAAGTATGTTACAGGAGGATATCTCTATGACTGTATGGGAAATACCTCGGTGTATAACTATGTTAAAATCCCTCAGCCTACGGCCTCGGGATTTTAACATTGTTATACACCTCTTTATTTCCCATACAGTCATGCTATCCTCCTGTAACCTTAACTTATATCTTCCAATATGGTCGCTCATGAATGCTGCGTGGACTGTGTTTATACTTCATCACATGTTCATCAACACATGGAGAATTTGCATCACTATGATCAACGCTGCATAATAAAGCTTAACTTTCAAGCTAACAATTAGCAAACTCCAAAATGAAGTACATTATTCAGGACATTATTTTTGCTCCAGATCTTTCACATTGCATGAAATTATATACCCCTATTGTAAATCAATTGATTCACGTTATCCCAAACGGTGTCTGTGTGATAACTAAAATGCTATACAACTTAGTACGAGCCACTTGTGGCAAAGGAATGTTCAAAAATCCGCTGACGGAAATCGTATTGATAAGATCTCTTAATCGAAATAATGATGAAATCAAGAGTTTCAAGACCCAACTTATTGGTACGCAGCTGCCTCGGCAGTGGAAGCGCTCAAATTATAGGGCCCATCAAAGAAATCAAAACTTTCAAAATTTTCCAATATTTTCCATAATCCGGAAAATTTTAATCACTATTATACATAGGGCTTAGCTCAATTACGCACATATGAACGACCATTGGAAGATATATAAAGACCGCAAACTCGTGAGATATTTGGAAACTAAAGATATCTGTGATGAGTAAAAGATGGCAGCTTGTAACTTCTGGGATAGCGTACTTCTACCTACAGATCTTCCATTTCTATTTCAGATAGTTCCAAATCGATTTCAGATCTGCCCAAATGAATTTCAGACATTTCCAGATGAATTGGAGATTCTTCAGTTGAATTTTATGTCTTCAAAGTTGAGTTTCTGACAGATATCTGAAATCCATCCAATGTCTGACATTCATTTGGAAAGATCTGAATTATAGACAGGAAGGTGCGTGCAGTTGGTTCCAAAAGTTAACATGCAGGGAAAGAGAATTCGGTCTTTGTAGCTTATTTTCAAACGACTATGATAAAGTCTCCAAAACAATAATTTAATCAGGCAAAAACGTCATTCACCAAAAAATTTCAAACTTTCCAATTCAAAATTTTCAATTTGCGTCGCTGCCTAAATGCCACTGGGCAAAATAGCATCATCATCAGACAATGATTTTAACATAGACATCCATGGATTTCAAAATGGTTCCACATCACTATTCACATTCAGGAAATGAAACATCAATTTAGTGAATCATAAAAATTAAATTAAAACTTGAAATTTCAGCCAAGAAATCACTTCCATAATGTGGCTCGTGAAAATCCCTTGATAATCAGCTTAAATTCCGCTTAGGAAATATTCATTCCTTTTAATATCCAACTTCATAGCACTTGTGAAGTAGCTAATTTATGTCGGCATTATATGAACCTGCAAAATTTTAGATTTTAAAAATAAAATTTTTATTAATAATTTTTTAATAATTTATTTTTTTAATAATTTTAAAATTTTAAGAGTTTTTTAAATAATTTTTGGGACGGCAGGAACGTGCTCCGTAAAAACTGAATCCTTTCATATAAAAACTTTCACTGCAAGGGATGTCAACTCAAAAAAGTATCTGTATGCAGAAAACATTTTTATATATGATATTACCAGATACAACAGAAAGAATAAAGATGGACTATCAGAAAATTTGATGTAAAATTGGCTATAAAGCAAATAAAAACAAACAACATATATGTATGTTATACGATGCACATTATCAACATCTTTGACATCGACAGACATGCGATATCGATTCCAGTTGGCCATTTGCAATACATGGATCCATATTGTAGTTTGAGCTGGGGAATAACACGAAGAGCGTTGTTGACATGGTTGAGCCTTATTAATTCTCGCTGAATTTGTCAATGGTCATAAATTCTACAGAGGGAGTTGAGTGTTCATCAACACGTACCCCCATCAGTCTTCATCTGAATATTTTTTCTTCCAAGTTGATAGTACTGCATTAATTGCTGTATTACCGGTCTCATCTTTAACAATTTTTTTCAGAGAAACTACTGAACGAATATTCTTGAAACTTATCATATAATATCAGTGAATCATGATTTAATATCATGTGCCATTTCCAAGCCTTTTTGTCGCATTGCACATCGCACAGCCGACAAAACAGCTATGTCGCTCCATTGCCGTAATGCTTTTTTTGCCACGATAAGGACCGTACTAAAATGGGTTCAAATTTAGGCATCTATTTTTCATCTAGCCCTTTTAAACAATTAAATATCTTTGAAATGAATATTTGCAAAAGACATCCTAACTAAGCTAATTTGCAGGGGAACTTCATGAGCCGCATTATAGTGGAAGTCTTCATGAAAAAGTCAGGATCTTACTTTGTTTTCGAAATTGTCTGAAATCTCAGGTTTTTATTTCAATTTTTATTCATCGAATTGCAAGCATTAACTCTGCAAGGCTATCATGACACTGAGAAGGTGTGAAGTATCATCGTTCCTTCAGCATTACAATCATGATCATTCAATTCCGTGGCAATTTCTTCAGAACTGCAAAAATTTGCATATCTCCCATTTGTTAACAGTTGCTATCTATATCCCCTCGAGTTCATTTGATAAAATCGAAGGTGTGTGCACATTACGGAGTTGCCTCTTCCTAATCAGTGGCGTCGCGTGATCCAGACCACAGGCCTTCGCTCGGCATTGGAATACTATTTCTATACCAGACTTTTTTATGTTACAACATTAATTTTCATAAAGACGAATTTTTAATAACAATTTCCCGAACATTTTTTAAGGCAAAGTGAATGTGCACGTGAGAAGTTGATTGCTCATGTCGCCTAACCGCCTTACTCAAGGAGCTGAGATTACTATATCCCCTCTCTGTCCAGACCACATTTTCTCGAGAAAAAAGGAGGAAGGTAAACAGTTTCTTGCGTTTCTCACGGCTGGTCAGCCACTCATGTGTTTGAACTTTGATGCATTAAAATGTCTTGTGTATTTCTTTCTCTGTGAGTACTTTCAATTTTATATCAGGTGTTGGCCTACCTTGCTTGACGACTGTCATCTTTTCAGTACATTCACTTCGGACGAAAGGCATCATGATGAGCTCATCTACAGTACTAAACATAGCGTCACATCAATCACGCAAAAACAAATCATGGAATTCTACCGAATCTGGGTGTTCGAGTCAGATTACTCTGCACTCATTGGCGAACGCTCATCATCTGATCACAGTCTTATCTGAACGTCAGTCAGCTGCTATTGTTGACGCAGTGACCTCTCCGACGAGGAACGAAGGACCGGAACAATTGTATTGCGCTTCCCTTTCTATATTTAGGTACCGAGCCTCAATCAAGAATAACGGAGGATTGTAAAAATTGGAGAAGGCAAAGCATTAAGTCTATCCCCAGTGTGAAAGCCAAAGTCGGCCGGAAGTCGGTCTGACTTCCGCCGGTTGGCATGAGTCGGCATAATTTTTTAATTTCGAAATCTAGTACTTTTGAGTAAAGAAGTCATGATAAAACAAAGTAAATGATGCTCACAGTTGAATCTAGACAGTTTGTGATTGATCTTTTATCAGTGTATAGATTTATATTATGTTGGCAAAAGTTGGCATGCCAAGCTGGCGCATAAGTTGGCAACCGAAATTGGTCCCACTTCCCTCAGAGTTTGGCAACACAATTAGTAGTTCTGCTTACTTCTGTGTTGTCGTTGGTTTGGTATTACATATTTTTACCTGTTTATGAATAGTTTCCATTGTATATATGCAAATAAGGTGGAGAAGTAATGCATTCTTTCACCACAATTGGAATAATTTTCAATTACGATTATGTGATGCATTGATTAAACTTTCAGTATAAATTATTTGCATATCACCTAAGCCTACCGGAGTTCCGGTACTATTTTTAACAAATGCATCATTTTGGTCTCTTCGGGTACCAGTTGGGCCTACTTCATTATTAAGTGCTATCGATATCAGTAAGCCCTAATTAGGCCTAATTTTTATTGCGTTATTAGGATCTTTTTAATTCATACTTAACAATAATTTGTAGACCTGCATTTATGGATAATACTCATTACTATTGATATTGATCATATTGATTTTGTGTTACCGATGTTTCCTAATAATTCGTCATAATCGCTTTCGAATTTCAAAAGTAAGGCAAAAAGCCTGAGGACTCGTCACTTTCTCGTTTCTTCTCTTTCTACTCACTTATCTTCCTCTTCCATTTCTTGTCTCTCCTCAGCTCACTTCTCTTCTTTATCTTCTTGTTCTCTCCCTCTCTTCGTCATATCTCTTCTGTCGTTCATCTTCTCTCTTTCTCTCTCCCTCACTCACTTCTTGCTGTCTATTTCCTAAATAGTTTTGTAAACTCTACTTATGTTCATCTTCGAAAACAAATTGATCTTTATGCATATCCTGCGTAAAAATGCATCAAAAATTTCTCCCCATAAATTTCCTAAAAATTTGATTCATGAAATCATAATTATTTCGCATGATATGATATACTAATATGAAATCAAAATTTTGCGTCTGCACTTTTTTGCATTTATTTCAATTGCAATAGTTCAATATCAGAAGAACGCACTCCAGTTGATTCTTTTTATGTAGGCCTATGTCTTCCGACGCAAACCTCACATTTCATTACTGAAGGAGAACTGCGCGCGCAAATTATTTCCATACGCCCACCCAGGCTATTTAGCGACCTTCAATCGACGCGCCTCATTCACATGACAATGACAGGGAGAAAAGATATCGCTCGCGGACATCATTTCATGTTACTTGTGCTCCGCGAGTAAAGGAGAATCGCGCGCACAAAATATTTCCGTGTTCCCGCCTGGGCTACTGATATTTAGCGACCTTCAATCGACGTGTCTCAATCATCACATGACAGCGAGAAAGGATGCAGAGGTCATGGAGTCATTCATATTCTACTTGCGCAGCGCATCGGTCTTAGATTCGTGTCCTGTGAAACAGTTTACTTCCTACGATCAAAAGTACTACCCAACTTTTTAAAACGATGCCTTATGATCACCATTTGCTTCTTTGGACATTCAGAGGAAATTCAAATCTGCTACCGCTGTTCGACCTTCACAATCAATTCGCAGAAGTCATTTATGGATCTTTTCAAGTTGCAGATATAGGCAGTTGCCGTGATTAAACTTCTGCCTTTGTCATCTTACAAAACATTTTGTGATTTGATTCACTCTTCATATTTAGCGACTTTATCTCCGACATTGTTCGCTGACAGAAACAGATCTTTGAAAATCATCTCATGATCGGCATTCTCACGTAGTCGGGACCCTGATGCATATGATCTCAAAATGTGTTCCAATGATTGATATCGTCAATGGCCTGAACTTGCAGGTGAGATGTCTAATTTCTTTTCTGCACATGTAGGGGTTGCTGAAAATAAATGATCAACTGCATAAGTTATATTTCACGAAATTATTTTTATATATAGTTTTGAATAAGCAGAATTACCCAGGTATAAGTGATCTTTCTCTTTATTATGCAAGATGGCATTTACATGCCATCATGACATCATTTTGCAAAAAAAGAAAGATCGCTTGCACCTGGGTCCGTCATCTTGTCAAAACTAACTGCATATGACTCAATCTCTGCTCGGCATTATTATATAGATGCTGAAGCTTACCAAATAATTTTGGAATGAAATATCTATTCATCTATCGTGCGCCAGCTGTCAATGAGTCTGCTTATATCTTGACAACTTTCAAATAGTCCTATTCGTTAAATATTAAAACATAATAGCCTAATTTTAATGAAAAGACAAATAATGAGAAGTTATTGATTTCAAATTTCAAGAAATTATATTGATGATTGTATTGGTGCGATTGGGTAATATGCAAGTTAATAGAGTGCGATGCGGTTAATGGATATTCAAAAAACAAAACTTCCATATTTAAATTCTCATGCATGGATTCTGTCTGAATCTTTGTGAACTTCGTATTTTATTCGATATGACGAAACCAAAGTGTTGGACGGAACAGTGCAATTTAAAAATAGAAAATATTTACATGTGAAATATATAGTGCATGTACAGTAAAATCATGAAACTCCGTACTTGATCAACATTCAATGAAATCATTGCCCTGAATGTCTGCGTATTTGATAAAATCGCGAGATGTTCGACACTGCTCCTTTCAGCAGGTTGTCAGTTTATCGACGAAAATTTGGATACTTTAATAGAGATATTTAATAATTACATAGCTTCCCTTGGATATATGATTTTGTGATCTTTTGAATATACTCCGTTCTCGAATGGTGCAAATGGGAAGCTGTGCTTCTTTAGGTTGGATGTAAAGACTATCTCTAAAAAATTTCTATTCCTAGCTGTCATTGACGATGACATTATCTTAAAACTGAGTAATTATATCATTTTATGATTCTTGTTTGGAGCATTCGAAACTACAATATCTAATTTTCCGTATTATTGTGTTTGGTGTTTGCATAGTTTATTTTTCATGTACATGTTTAACATTTGTCTTTTTTTTATCCTCCTTCATTTGTTGTCTACCTATATTTCTTCCTTGTTTTCGTTGTCTGAGTGTATAGTCAATTAGTATTACGCAATGTCTGTTGCTGTCTATGACCTCCTTTGCGGAGCGAGCGCAATCTGTATTTTGTGTCTGTTTGCCAAGATTTCCCGTGTGTTTGGCCTTGCCACTCGCATCACATACTTGCTCACCTGTATTTGTTCTCCCCCTCTTATTTGCTCATGTTCAATTCACGCGGACCAATGTGTGATACTGCTTTTGGTGTGTGACACACATTCTGACTCGCAAAAAGTTTGAATCGTATACGAATCGTGCAGCTGTGTGCCGCATGGAGTAGTATATCCTAGCTGTGCGAATTGTTGGGGCTTCTGCTTTGATGAAAGAGAAACTAGCAATAATAATAATAAATAAATTATTCGGTTTTAATATTGCATTTCAGATTAGCAACAATGAAATTAAATAAACGATATATCAAATTGCTATGCAAAAGATGACAATGTGCGGCTGAGACATAGACAATAAATACTATCAATAAATTATATAATTTTTTAAAAACAGCTGCGTTCAAAAAAATTTATGAAATCAATTTCATTGCGACAAACAATACGCACTCGCATGGAAAAGTAGAATTTAAATGTAATGAATCATTTCTCAGTACGTATCTAACAATGGTCTGTCAACTTAAGCGTAATAATGAAAGCTATCTAAGTACCTTGACCACGTTTTGCTCTCTCTATTGAGGCATGCGTCTTTCTGTGAAAGATGCAATTTGTATTTGTCATTCCTTGATGCTTGAATAGAGCAAGCGTGGCCAATAAACGCGGATAGTTTTCACTTATTATTATTCAAGTGGATAGCATCACTCACTCAGTTTTCTAAAAATGTTTATTAACAAATAATGAAAGGTTATGAGCACTTCGCTTCATTCTATCATTTTATTTATCAAATTTCAATTTCAATGACAATGTCTTCTTCATCAGTGGTTTTAGTATAAAAGCCCACATGTCAAAATCAATCATTTTTCAAAAAGAAATTTTGTCCAATAGAAAGCTAAGAAGTTACAAACGTAAAAACAATGATACTGACATTGTGTTACTATTTAACAATTAAGACCTGTCAGTAGCGGCAATGAGTAGAGATTCTGCGATGCGAGTGTTGTTCCTTCGGTTTGTGGTCATTAATCTGTACTCATTGCCGCTACTGACAGGTCTCAATTGTTAAATAGTAGATTGCGTCTGTATAATTGTTTTTGCGTTTGTAATCTTAGCTTTCTATTGGACAAAATTTCTTTTTGATAACTGATTCATTTTAGCATGTGTGCTTTTATATCTAAACCACTGATGGCATTGTCTTTAAAATTGCAATTTGGTAAATAAAATGATAGAATGAAGCGAAATTCTCTGAAGCGCTGTGGCTCAATCTGTTGCGAATGAATGATTGATAGCAAGATCATAGAGAAACATAATAATGCAGTTTTAAAAGAATGCACATGAAATTATCTTCTGTGACATAAGGCATTGAGCAGAATTTCATAGAGATTTGCATGCATATATTTTTGGAAGAACGGAACAATAATAACAAAGTTGTAGATCTTGAAACGCTGAATACAAAAATCAAATTCTTGAGTGTCACAGCCAGTCGCTTTCGATTAAAGGCAAGGTTAAAGGATTCCCATTGGAATCCAATTCTAAAATTCAAGAAATATCTATGGTTTGTGAAATACCTGGCAATTTTCGTACATTTTCTTTTGCAGAAAAGAAACTATTTATCAGAATGCCATGAAATTTAAAACATGATTGAGTTCAGAACATCAACTTCGATATAAAAGTTGAAGTGAGTCACATGATTCAGCATTTTATGTCTGAGATACTCTATAAAATGAGTAAATTTCATGCCTTGATTTAATTTTGGTAATTTTACTGATTTTGTAGAGTATCTCAGACATAAAATGCTGAATCATGTGACTCACTTCAACTTTTATATCGAAGTTGATGTTCTGAACTCAATCATGTTTCAAATTTCATGGCATTCTGATAAATAGTTTCTTTTCTGCAAAAGAAAATGTACGAAAATTGCCAGGTATTTCACAAACCATAGATATTTCTTGAATTTTAGAATTGGATTCCAATGGGAATCCTTTAACATTGCCTTTAATCGAAAGCGCCTGGCTGTGACACACAAGAATTTGATCTTTGTATTCAGCGTTTCAAGATTTACAAATCCATGCTATTAAGTCCTTTGTGCGCGAATTTAGGAAGAAAGTGTCAGTAGCACCCGGACTAATAATCAATATTGATCATTTGCCTTTCCTTGATGAGTTAAAGGTCGATTAGTTAAATATCACATCTTTTTGTATGATAGGCCTCCGTTAGCGTTATAAAACCAGCCTCCAGGCAATGAATTTACTGCATGGAAAGTTAGCAAACATAGGCATGCCGAAAAATCATAATGAAGAATTTTTTACAATCAATGTGTAGGAATACATAAGCTAAGGCGTATTTAACTTTTTCATATTATTCTCATTATATTATACATCAATTAATTATTACATATTTTTATATATATTATTTTATTATAAGCTCATATTAATTATTAATCATTATATCATTGTAATTAATTGTAAAACAACAAATGTATTGTGAATGATCAAAATTTACTTGAATTGTGAACCATAAAGTCTCAATTTAAAAAAATATGTATAGATCTATGAACCTGTTGTTATGATTAATTGATTATCAGTTCAAACTTCAAGTTCTATTCAAAATTTTCAATGGATCATTTTTAAAATAATTGAAAATTTAAGTTCTCTTCAATTTTTCATAGTTGAATGTGTCGTGATAAAAATGACAGCCTTTCCCATGTGGCCTGAAGTCTGGTGGTTATTGACATTGTTTTCATGAAATTGACATATCAATAGGATTGGCTAAAGCATGCTGGTAGGCATCATTATATTGTTATCGCATTTATATTGTGTGTGACTCAGAAAGAATCGCGAAATATATAACAATCTTATAAGTTCTATTTGTTGTCAAAAAATGTATTGCACCGAAATATGCAATAGTAGGTGATAAAGATCCTGAATACTTAGCAACTTGCATTCATAGAATAAAAATATGATTTGCTATTTAAAACTAGAGCAGCACTGATAATTTTATTATGATCATGGGCGGTGACAAGGAAGTATTTGTATATTTATTTAACTTGTTAGATTTGTCAATTGATGAACTGATTGTTACAAAAATATTCATAAATATTGCTTATACACAGAAATGATGTCTTTTATCATTTGAAACATCAATTTTCTTCAATTATCTGCTACGACTATTTCAATTGATAGATTTTTCGTTGCGTTTACATTACGTGGCATACAGATTGTAGTACACAAATCTACAGAGAAAGACATGAAACTTTGGTTTAAACATCTATGTCTATTTTTCTCCAGTCATCAAATTCTATATCTGATAGGTACCCACAATTTCTGTGCCGTAGGTATATGTTATATTTCATTATGTCATAATTTTTTACAGGATTGTGGAAGATGTGGATTCCCTGGAAAATTCACACGAGATGACGAGGGACACTTGATCCAGCTACCTCTTCTTATGCGGATCAAAAGACAAAGAATATGGCTCTGTGCGAGGAAAAACAGTCGCTTCTTGTCAGAATTGCCGGATGATGAGTATCCTGATTTGTGGGCATTATAATATAATATTTAGATCGTGTTAAAAAAGGTGTTTTTATATCCCGAGATTGAATAATGATAACCGTCAACATACTACTTGATAAAACAGAATCAAGTAGTATGTTGGCGGTATTTTTTTTGGCTGGAAGTCGGCATGCCAACTTTGGCTGGACTTCCGCTCTCTTTCCCACTGCCAAAGTCGGCAGGAATTCGGTGCCAAAGTCTGCCCGACTTCGGCTTTTTCACTGGGTCGAGAAAGCCAATTTAGTGCGGGCGCGTGCGCTTACTGCCTCACGCACACAACTCTCTTTCGCTCCGTCTGAACACACGACTAGCATGTGTGTGTAATCGTTAGAAGAAAACAGCTGTGATTCGTGCACGAGCAAAACTGTTCACTCTTGAGGTTGAGCGTCTGATTTTGAGACGGACAGCTACTACGAGAAGCTATCGAATTTTACCCTCTAACTACCAGGGATAAAACCATCATTAACTACTATGGGGTCATTTTTTGACCCCAATATTATTTTCATAAGACAATCATCGTTTTTGTAAATTTTGGCATACCGATTTGTGTATGGAATACAAAAGTGAATATTGAAACCAATACGAGTTATACATGACAGTAAATTGTATAATTTCAGACAGAACAACTAGGCCTACATAAGAAAGAGGAGTGGTTATTGCTAATTTGTTGGGCAGTGAGTACAAACGCATGTGAAAGTTTTCTTCTTCATTTTCGTATGACTTCTGCAGATTGTGGCACCACACTTACAACACTCGTCACTGCTTTTCCTGTCATCCTCGCGAGGACATAGGCTGCATCTCTTGCGCTTGATTAGGATACGATCAAAAGAAGCATTCGAAATTGCGCGGCTTTCTCGATCAGTGATTGCATCCAAAATCATCATGTGAGACAATTCTTCTAAGAAAAGTCTTCTGTGTGACTTTCCAACGTGATAACTAGAATGAATGGATAAGAAGACTACGTTGTGACAGTTGTGACAGGCAATATCGACGAAATTGCTAAACAATGCCATTGTCCATCGCCTTGTCTTCCTTTTACAAGAATATGTTCGAGTCAGCTTGTCGATAGTATCAACAGCTCCTGGAAATAAAAGAAAAAGTGGATTGCATGAGGTCTACCAACTGCCGTTATGTAATCAGCATATTGGTCTTATGCTTTCATTTTATTCTATGGTCTATGTGAAACTAGAAGCAAATGTAGGCCAGTATTATGCATCTGAGAAATATTATTTTAGCTCTAGATGCATTTTACATGTAGATGCATCTGAGAATGTATTCAAAGGAGTATAGAAATTCTGATATAAATTTGTTGCAAAAAGACAGTATCCCGCTTTGTTAGCACATGTATGTTTTGATAAACTTAATTTTGTGTCACTAAAGCTGGTTTCGAAGTGAGAATGTTTCTATATGTAAAACGTCTGAGGAAATATCCTATTATTTCAATTGGTCTGTTGTTTTCAAGCATGCAGTGCATAGACTATACATGACGTGCAGGTGAATGAAAGTCCAGCATCTAATCAAAACCATCTATATACAGTAGAAGTGCTGTCAGTAGGAAGTGGTTTGGATTCATGATTGCCTAATAGGCCAAAAGTCCAAAAGTAGGGTTACCTCCAGACAATAATGCAAACAATGCACAAATTATTGCTCGAAATTTATACTTCAAGCTATCAAATAATGAAGAATATTTTGAGCAATAATTTGTCTGGAGTTGACCCTACTTTTGGCCTGTGAATCAAAACCATTTAGATATAATGTACAACTGAACAATGAAAATAATTTATGCTTACCTTTCGTTCGATTGTATTCTAAAATCATATCAGGTTCCTTGTCGACACGATCGGATACTTCTGCACTGTGATGTTGTGTCGACATCAGGACAACCAGTCTTCCTTTTTTTGGAGTGTATGAAACAAGAGTTGTATTCGATTGAAATGCAAATTTCGATGATAATTCTTCTCGACCACACTTCGATGTTATAACTGGAGGTAAAAACCGTTTATGTTGTCGGACTGTACCAACGTAGGTCAGGTTATTTGATAGCAGAGCATATGGTGAGAAAAATGCTAGAGAAAAAGTTATCTCCTGTGACATTGCGTCCGGAATTCTTCAAGTGTTCTGTCATTTGCATGACCACTCTGGCTCCTTGGCCGATTTCAGCTGAGTGCCCAGTTTTTCCACAGTACACTTTTAAATTTGAGCAGCAGCTTGTCTCAACGTCACACATGAGCCAAAGCTTGATTCCATATTTCCCCGGCTTGCTGGGTATATACATCTTGAAACCACACCGTCCCCGAAATAACACCAGCTGCTCGTCCACTGTAACATTCGTCCCCGGTTTAACATTTGATCGACACTTGGCGGCAAATAGATCATGAAAATCTCTAATTGGAGCTAGCTTGTCTCTAGAACGTCGGTCAGTTGTCGTGTTTTTATCATCGAATCTCAGACATCTTGTGAGTTCACTGAATCGATTCCTCGACATTGCTTTAGCGAAAACAGGGCGTCCATGATCTCGGTTCCACAGATGTTCAATAGGTTCCAATCTTGCACGATACACACCAGCCAGTATAAGAAGTCCAATATAAGTTTGCAGCTCTTTTTCGTCAGCGTTTTTCCATCTATCTCCAAGAACTCGATGACCCTCTTCATTGGTATGTGTAATTATCATTCTTATCATACTTGGTGTTATGAAGTAATAAAAGGCTCCCAATGGGTCACCCAATCGTTCTATGGTTGATTTTGTGGGACCTGGTTGCTCACGCACAATGTTATGTTGCCTTCGACGACCCTGTGACGATGGATGAGGATTCCAGATACTTCCATCTCGTGCATGATAAGACTCAGAGATGTTGTTTGAGTTTCTTGGTCTTTACTACTTTCCGAACTTTCATCCTCCAAGACGTCATCATCGTCGCTCACTTCAGATAATTGATAGCTGGTTCACTGAAGTTTTCTGCTTCTGAGACATCATCATCAGTGGACTCTTCTTATATATTAGTTCTTAGTTCCAAACAACGTACTAGTCGCCAGAAGAGCTTAATGACCTTCGGCCATAAACACCTCAAATGTAATGTCACTGTTCACAAGCGTCTGCCAGCCACAGAATAAATGAATGTCACTGATACCGCGTCTTTCCACTACTAGTCGTGAGTCATTCGATCGAAGTTCGGATGATTTCAGTGCACGTGCAATTCATCAAAACAGATAGATCTTGGTATGAAGCGTGCGCTCTCCGCTTTGTGTGTATGGCGTTAGAAGTCGCTAAGACCGCACGCTTGCCAGGAACACACGTGTGACGAAAGCTAATCGTCAATATACTTGATATTGATCATGCGATATTCAAAGGCATATTCTGTTTGTGAATGGATATCATCAAGGCTATATAGGCCTACACACGATGGATCGAATAATGGAGTAATTCGATCTACTACAGCAACCTATTATTTCAGACAAAAAGATAAATCAATTAAGTTGGAATCTGACAGCATTGTAAAATTGGCACCAGTAAACAAGATAAATTTGTTAACGCATCACAACATTTTTCTGGTGCATTGAAACTTGGGGTCAAAACATGACCCGATGGTAATTAGTGATGGAATTTTGATTTTCCAGTGATGCGCCTTTAAAAATAACATTATTACATATCCAAATACATAAATATAAGCGCAATATTCATGCAGATAAAGTCACAGAACCATTACATGTTGGAGAGCTTGTGAGAAATTTGCTATGAAAAAGATCATTAGTGGGGTCAAAAATTGACCCCATGGTAGTTAGAGGGTTAAATGAACTGATGACACTTTTCATTTTTATAAATGTTGTATATACAAATTATAAATTGTATAATTATAATATTAAATATATATATAAATTAATAATTATATATAAAATAATATATGTGTATCCGGATTTTGCAGTCGGTTATCCATTAAGAGAGAAGGCTTAAGTCTTCGACCGCTTATATTGATAAAATAAATAAATAAATCTGACGTTTCGCCACTGGATCAAGCTATCAAGTTATATATATATATAACCAGTTGTCACTCGCGCCCCACCCTAAGTGCAACTCGCGCCCAAACTCGTATAAATAGCTGTCACTAGCGCCCCACTTCCTGTCACTCGCGCCCCAATGCGAATAAATAAGTGTAACTTGGGCCCCACTATACATATGTACTTGTCACTCGCGCCCCAAATTCTGTAACTTGGGCCCCATTCTGTCACTTGCGCCCGTCCCACCAATTCCTAGGACCCGGTCATCACCAATCATCAACTTCCACTTGTCGGAGACGGATTTTGACAGCGAACACCTGTGGTAGGATGATTTCAAGGTGTAATAGGCCTAAACAGATGCTGCCAGTGCCTGGTCCGCACCAATTCCTAGGACCCGGTCATCACCAATCACCAACTTCCACTTATCGGAGACGGATTTTGACAGCGAACACCTCTGGTAGGATGATTTACAAGTATATTCCCTAGCGATGTACTAACGGGAAAGATGCATGTGTTCAGATAGTCAGTGTTTGTATCCTTACTCCTGAATCACTGGAGTGGAGCTTTACACTCCGATACCGAAACACCGACTACCGATGAACCGTTTTGGAAGTGTGAATCCGCAAATTCACTTGCAATTACCCGACATCCCTATACTTTAAGTAAAACACATTTGAGAGTTTCGGTTCGGTACATTAGTAGTGTCACTTAGTGTCATAGTAGAATTCAAATCTACAGTACTATAGTTTTTTCGCGCCACGGGTCCCCTGGTTGCTTAGCAACGGGACCGTGTCCAAGGTCACGGGTCCCGTTACCAACCAGGGGACCCGTGGCGCGAAAAAACTATAGTACTGTAGATTTGAATTCTACTATGACACTAAGTCAGGTCCCCTCGTAGGGAACGGGTCCCTTAAAATTACCGTGGTAACCAAGGGACCCGTTACTAAGGGGGTTGGGTCCCTTCACGAGCGTGGTATATAAACCGAATGAGGATAGTGTACGAGTTCATAGAAGGATGCGCTGCGACTTTTGTGACCGTGAATTCGACGACTGGTGGGAGTGTATTCAGCATGGCAAAGTAGAGAGTGGGCGTGAATATTGTACGATCTGTACATTATGGTATGATCCTGATCAGGAGCACACGTGTCCATTTGCATTACATGGATTAGTGGAATGTCCAATCTGCCACATACACATGTCTCGTGATGAGTTTTTGACGGGGCATGCATGTTTCCATCTATGCCGTTTATGTGGGAGTGACTTATTGGATGATGGAGATGAGCACATGTGTCCAGTGAAAATGGCAATTGCTCTACACCAGATCGAGGAATGGATGGATCAAGATCAAGATCAAGATCAGGATCAAGATCAGGATCAAGTGGGTGGACAACGCGGGGGTGTCCATGAATCGCGTCAATATTATTTTAATGACGCAGGTCTCATTGTGACGTATACCCCGAACGAAGAGACAAGGAATGTGTATGGATTTTTGGAGAGTATGTACGATCAACTGTACGATTTAATTGTGCGTGAGAATGAAGAATACGAAGTGACGGTGGTGGTTCAAATGACTTTCTTATTCGAGCGTCAGGTGACAGATGATGAAGTGGAAGATGTGGAGATACGTTCAAATGCTATATTGACTCACAGCATTCAACGTTTAAATTTTGATCAATGGATGGAGAGGGTTAAGCAGGAGCTGATAGCGTTTATTGATGCAGTGACTATCCAAAGTTCAGGGATGATTCTTCAAAAGATTTTGGGGATGGAAGTTCGTCTGAGCCGTTCTGCCCGTGATCAACGACGTGCAGGATCATTGGTTCCTATTCCTCCATTATTGAAGAAGGTGCGGAGTATTCGCCTGTTTGATTATAGAACAGTGACGGATGCGAACTATTGTTTTCAAGATGCGGTGTTATATGCATTGGCTCACCAAGATAATGTATATACGGGGACGTGTGTACGTGTGGTGCGACAGTTGCAATTGAATGATCGGTATAAATTGGATTTTTCAGGGATGAGTGATGAGGGTCTTTACCCCCTCAAGGACCTGAAACAATTTGAACAGCGAAACAATATAGTATTACGGATTTACGTTCATAATGGGAAGGGTTTCAAGGGCACACTTTACGATCATGATTGGGCATGTAATGAGACGACGCGCATTATTCATCTAATACTACTGACAGACATTGAAGATGAGGAGCATGTGGGACTCGACTGCCATTTTATACCCATTATTAAATTCCAGAGCTTTATTCATAACTGTTTTGATATGACACATAGTAAAGGTTATCACCGCTACCTCTCATGTGAATTGTGTTTATCAGTGTTTTCATATGGTGGATTTACATCAGCACCAGATCATATTTACCAGGAACGAGATGAGCATCAGAAGACGTGTACAGGTGGGAAAACGCAAGTGGAAATGATGCCAGAAGAGTTTGAGTTAAAATTCAAGGACTTTGGCAAGACAACACACCCATTATGTGTTGTTTATGCTGATATAGAAAGTATTATTCATCCCATCACAAAAATTCATACAGCAGCCGTGATTGGTCATTACGTCAAATGGGATGATTCGTTGGACATGCCGCCAGAGACGGTGGAGCAGCATTGGGGTGAAGACTGTGTAACAACTTTTCTTGATCGGATGGAAGCACTTATCTACCGTGTACATCACGTCATCGATGGGTTGGCTCGTAAGAGAATGGTGATGACAGTAGCAGATCGTCAGGTGTATGCTAATACTCATGAATGTAACATGTGTAAACGTCATGTGCGGGAGCAAAAGGAGGATGAAGCGAACAACCATCAGATGATGGAACATACAAAATGTCGTGACCACGATCATTTGACAGGGAAGTTTATACAAGTACTGTGTCATGCCTGCAATTTTCGACGACGTCAGGTCCGACGTCATATCCCTATATTTTTTCATAATTGGAAGGGGTATGATAGTCATCAGATTATCTTACATGGCCTGGTGAAACGTGATGAGAATATGTGGTGGATCAGCCCCTGCTACACGAGTGGAGATAAGACGGTGGGTGTGTCAGCAAGCTATAAGGTCTATGGGAATTATAAGGACAACATTCAATTGCAGTTTCGAGATTCGTTTCAATTTCTGTCAAGTTCCTTACATAAACTGAGTTTAACAGTGGAGCACCTTCCAGTGTCGGATCGAATACTAAGTGAGTGTTACCCTACAATGGATCATTCCAATATTCGTAAAGGTGTCTTCCCTTATACATACTTTGATGACTGGTCTAGGTTGGATGAAACACGTCTCCCTCCCATTGACAAGTTTTATAATGATTTGGCAGAACAGCCATGTTCGGAGGAAGATTATGCAGTGGCGCATCGAGCTTGGCGTGAATTGGGATGTCAGACATTTCGAGACTATGTTAGTTATTATCTCTTGGTCGATGTGACACTGCTAGTGGATATCTTTGAGGATTTTCGGACAAAGATGTTTGCAGTTTCACATCTAGATCCAGTTCATTATTTTGGGATTCCTGGATTGTCATATTCATTTTTCTTACTCTATACGAATGTGCGATTGGATCATCTAATGGAGGCTGAAATGTATAAAATGTTTGAAGACGGTATCAGAGGTGGGATGACTTTTGTCAACAAGCATCACGCACAGTATGAGGCAGCCTCGGAAGAGAATGATGGAGTGTATACTCATTTGTTTTACGTCGATGCTAATAATCTGTATGGGACGGCTATGAGTGCAAAGTTACCCAAGGGGTGTTTTACATGGATTCCTGACCGTCAACTGGAATGTATTGATGATGAGTGGATTCTTAACTATGACATTAATGGGTATCAAGGTTGCATTTTTACAGTTGACTTGGAGTATCCAGAAGAGGTACAGGATCGAAGTATGGATCTTCCATATGCCCCAAACAGTGGTGAGATCAAGGCGGATGAGATGAGTGCGTATATGCATCAGTTGTGGGGGACATTACATCAAAAGAAGCCGAAGATGAAAACATCCACCAAGCTCTTCTTAACCCATCATCGGAAAGAGCGGTACACCGTCCATATTGCAGCTCTACAGTATTACGTCCAGCAGGGGTTACATGTAAGTTATGTACATAAAGGAATAACATTCCACCAAGAGGCGTTTATCCGACCCTATACGGACTATCATACAGCTGAGCGTGCCAAGAGCACAAATCCAATGGCTCGCAATATGCACAAGTTATGTGTAAATGCATTATTTGGGAAAACAATGGAGGATGTGCGCAAATACAGGAAAACACGGTTAGTTCGCAAAAAGTCATTATTTATCAAATATACACATCATCCCATGTGTCAAAACTTCTTTGGTATTGGAGATTCAGCTATAGCCGTTCAGATTCGACGACGTAAAGTGATACTGGACCGTGCTATATATATTGGACAGGCAATACTAGATATCAGCAAGATTCAAATGTACCGCCTTTTAGCTCAGTGGCAGAACAATGAACATTGTATCTCGGTAGACTTAATTGGTGGGGATACAGATTCATTTTTTCTTCGTGTAAAGAGCCGAAGCGATCGTGATACAATTCTACGCTCATTCCGTGATATTCCTAATGTGATAGATCCTGAAGCGCGTGGTGTTTTAGATACGTCCAATTATCCAAAGACGCACCCTCTTTATGATGCCCACAACGCGAATCGTCTTGGTTGTTTTAAGGATGAGAGTCTTGGTCGTGAGATTAATGAATTCATTTGTCTTAGCCCAAAACTTTATTCCTATACAATGCGTGATGGTGCACGAGACTGTCGTGTAAAAGGTATCAAACAATACAAAAAGCGTGAGCTCTCACACGAGTTATATAAACAGGTGTATGAAGAGCAAAAGATCCATGCTGTATCCCAATTGAATTTAGAATCTACATATCATGTGATGCGCACAAAGCAGCGAAAGAAGGTGGCACTCTCAGGATGGGAAGATAAACGCTATTGGATTTCAGAAAATGAAAGCGTCCCATATGGTCATCATCAGATTATAACAGGGGCGATTATAGATACATTATTAGAAGGTCTTGATGATGATGCAATGCAATGATAACCCCTCTCCACCAATGAAAGGTGTTGGTCATTTGATTATAAGGGTGAACAATCTAGGTGAGTGGTTAAATGACATCAAAGCTGTGTAATCGTATGGTGGAGATACGTGCCTCCAGTGACCTACCCTTGGAAGTGATTTATCCAGTGTTGTGTCACCGGGGGTGGTGTCTTCGATTCCGTCAAGCCAAACCTAAACGCATTTACATCAAATGGTGGAATACAATCCCTCTTCAACTCTTTCCACGTGGGTGTATACAAGTGATGGGATTGCATGAGATGAGTGTGTATGACAAAGTGTGTGAAAGTTTGGAGACATTATTAACCAAAGAATGTCACTTACCTGTGACATTAAGTGCACCGGTGGTGAAATCATGTACAGTATTATGTAACTGGAAACGGTACAGAACATCGATCCCTTTCCATCATTTGGCCTCGTCAGCCAATGTGATGAATGAGCATGAACTTTTTCCTGGAACATTGGTCCGTCACAATCACCATCACTGTTCATTGTTTGTGAATGGTAAGGCTATTGTAACGGGTGCTTGCTCTATTGAGGAAGCAGAGTCTGTCTTATGGACCATTGTAAATACATTATGAGAAAGAACAAGTGTTTTTGTTACATATCTATTTATTGGAGAGAATGGTAGATACAAGTGTTTTCATATATTTAGCAATGAAACGATCATTATGGGATAGGACAGGGTTAGTGCTTTGGGTAGGAGGAACATGATAAAATGGGGTTAGTGTCTGGGAAAGGGAAGGGAAATGGGGACGATGATTGAGATAATAGAGACAGTAACCTCCACAGTAAGCTTTTGAGCCTTGAATACATGTATGTAGACGTTTGAGAGGATAGGGTCGTTTTTGTAACCATGAAACTAGATGAGGGTATTGATGAATAGGTTGACCGTATGAATCAAAGAATTCACAAAGTTGATGTTCCATATCTTGATAATATGCGAGCCAATGTTCGCCTGTTTTATGACGTGGGTCTGAATTGACAATGCAGCTGTAGGAAGTGGTGGTGTCTGTAGGAGCTTCATTCGCAGCAAACACACCTTTGAAGGGGATGTGGGAGGGTTGGAGGAAGAGTGGGGCCATAGATTGACAACTGCATTGTAGGAGACACATGAGACTATCGGTATCATCATCGCAACAACATTGGAGCATATACTGTTGTTGGACATGATCCAACGATTTCATGACTGAGGTCAATTGGTTTGAGGAGAGCCATTCCACCATGATGGATAGGAACTTAGACAGATGGGGTTACGTAGTCGCTGGAGATGACAGAGGTATTCGGTCTGATGACAAAGCATTCGTCCACAAGTGAGAAAATGATGAGATCCAATGCATTGGTCAAAGGGGTTTGAAATTCAATTTCTAGGGAAAAGTTTAAGTCCCCACGTGTTCTTTGTTGTTGTCCAATGCGATGATCATGGGTGATATCAAAGGGGATGAGATAGAAATAGTCTTTAAATGTGTCCAGATCAATATTACAGGAGGAATTTTTACCATAGATATTCATGGCACGATTGAATTGGGTATAGACTTGACGGAGATGTTTACATTCAATACTCCCACCTGTGATGGTGACACCATTCGATTTGAGGGTGAGGGAGGAGAGTTTATGTCGTTGAAAGATGAGTTTTCGTTTTTCAAAGGTGAGCCAACTATTACTGGGGACTAAACCAAAAAATAATAGCTTCGGTTGGATATTAATAGCGAAATTGTAGACATCCTTCTTCTGCCACCCATCACTCAAATTAATGCGTTGAACAACAATAACATTGTACTTGTAAGCGATATTTTCCTTTGTTCGACGGGTGGCAACCGCTTTTTGAATGGAATCCATGGGTTGGAGCATGGGCATGTGTAATTTAAAGGAATGAAAAAAGAGTCGGTAATTGGTAGTGGGGGTGATTGCGCCAAAATCACGGAACATGTACTGGGGTTGATTCACTTGAAATTCTACATCTAAAGTGGTACCAGGAGGGAGTGCTTTCTCCTGTTGAAAGAGATTGCAATGAATGGGGAAATCATATTGACGTCGATATTTCTGTTTACGCCACAATTTAATCTCCTGTTGATTAATTAAATTATTAGCATCATCAAATTTTTGTGTTGTGTCCCTCAAAGACCCATTTGCTGCAAAAGCGCCGGGGAGGGTGCGGACGAGAGAGGTGGTGGGGGTATAAAACCCTTGTGTCACCAAATGAGTCCCTTTAGCCGTAGCATCATATTGTAACATGTTGATGAGGTAGGCCTTGAGATAATAGAGATCATTACCCCCTTCTACAACTTGTTCATTGATGGTAATTTTAACATCTCGAAACATACTGTGGGCTGAATTATTAATGAGAATGACACTCGCTGTATCAACTGTAGTGTTCCAGGTGGCAGCGGTAGAATCATAGGATTGAATGGAGACGTCTACCGTGCAGTAAGCATTGGCAACATCCATCCAATAGAGATCAGAGGGTTTCAATGAGAAATGGATGGTATCACATGCATCCAAAGCATTGATTGGAGCCACCAAATTGACAAAGGTGGAACGACTGGAGACGTCCACTCCATCCTTTTCAAAGACGTCATATCGAGCATCTAAATGTGTAGGGAATGTGGCTGTCGTCATGGTGATGAGAAAAGGGTGGGGTGAGGAATTACTTAAAATAAACGTTGTCCTCCTCCGGTGAGTCTACGATAATAGGGTAGGAAATGTGTGGCACTATAACGGGTGCTGGATGCGGCGCTTAAGGGGGCGGTGGAATGGACACGACGCCGTTTGGTGCTGGGGGTAGCTTCATCCTCTTCCGAAGGTCGTTTCCGTGTGGTGCGAGAGAGGAGAGCTGCAGGTGCTTTACGAATGGCTTCCCCCACCTCCTTCTGTCCTTTACGAAGGGCTTGTGTCACACCTTTCTGTCCAGTACGAACCAATTGGCGACCAGAGGCTGCAGCAGCCTGTTTGAGCGTCTTCGTACCTTTCTTCACCCCACGCCGCACCCCTCGCTTTAATTGAGTCTTCAACCCACTCAAAGCACGACTGAGAAGGCCTGGACGCCCTGTAGGGGTACGCTTCACAGGGACACTCCCTGTAGGGGCACGCTTCACAGGGGCACTCCCTGTAGGGGCACGCCTTGGAGGGGCACGCTTCGCAGAGGTATGTCTTTTCAAGGCACGCTTCACAGAGGTATGTCTTTTCGGGGTATGCTTCATACGGGTATGGCCCCGGGTTCGAATCCGTGGGATCCGTGGGATCCGCGGCATTCGAATCCCAGGCATACGAAACCCTCCCGTCTGCCCCCCTCCCCCTGATCCAAGGATATTGGCACTCGGGACGATGGAGGGGCCACCACCAATCAATTGGACACCTCCAGGGCGAGTACGGTCAAAGATATAGGTGGATGAACCCACCTGACGGTTAAAAAGATGTGCCATGAATGAGAGTGTGAGTTCATGATGAGTTACTTAAACACGTCGACGACGTAACTGAAGTTTCACATAGGTCCGTCCTCCTTGAAGGGGGATAGGGCGTCCATCATCAGAGCAGAGTTGAAAATGAAGACGGTTCATGTTATGTAAAGCAACAGGGAGATAGTCTATATGATTGAATTCATGATGAATGGGTGCTCCAAATGGGAGATTGCGATAGGGAATGACTCGCATTAAATTGGTTTTTGATCCCCCTACATAAATGGGGTTGGTTATGTTAGAGTAGAGGAGTAGATTGTAAATGTAGGCGTGCATGTTGACAGGAACGGGAGCATGTAAGCTCCGATCTACACGAGGTTGATGAAGACCGAGAATATCCATGAGTAAGGGGTCCAGTTCCAGGGAATAGCCTTGAGCCACATGAATGGTGACAAAGGTAGAATCTCCTATCTTTTGAGTCATGAATTTGATATGAGGGGAGGTGGTAGAATTGAGGGTATAGAAGAGGGAGGGGATATCATAAATACCCTGCTGTAATTTAAAATGACGTACATTCCCACCTGTCCGAACGTCAATGAGGGCTTGAGGATCCTCTATAGGTTCCTCTTGTGATCCCACTTCCTCTTCCTGGTAAGCATTAACAATGTCATGGAGGAGAGAGGGATCTACATCCGATCGAAGAGTAATTGGGGGTGGATAGTTCAGATCCACATCTTTACGGGTATGACATTGGTTGAGAAGGACATAACAATCAAAGGTTTTATTCTTCCATTTACCACGATTGATTTCCACTTTAGCATCTGAATTATTTCGCGCTGTAGCGGTGGCGGGGCTGAGAGCTAATGTTCCTTTATCTTCTTTGGAAGAGTAGGTGACTCCTGAATAACCAAACAAATCTACACTGGTGGAGGTATCAGGTGCAAGCATAAGATCGGTATGAATATCTGTATTGACGAGAAGAGAGTGGGGGTTAGTATCATATTTTTGGAAGCGATTGAGTAAATATGTCCCTGCTTTGGTAGCACGTTGTTCCACTTCAAAATTGTTCATGTCGAAGGCGTCTGATAATTTGGGTAAATAAATGCCCAGGATTTGTGAACTAGCGGTTAGGGAACGCATGGTAATCTTTCCTTGACGTTTCATAAATTTATTATAGGTTTCAAACATCCCCTGCTTTACACGCAAATCTACATACCGTGGATGAACATTAGCGGTGGGGATGTGAAAATAATAATCTGTGTGTACACCACTTCCATCATGATTATAATCCTCATTGAAATAAAGTTCCCCATTGTTTAAATCTCCACCATTATTGATCATTTGAGGGAGACCGTATGTGGTTAATTGGGTACACAGTTGAATAAATTGTTCACGGAGTGTTCCAGCCGTGAGACGGATCTTGACAATGCGTGTACGATACAGGGGAATTGGGGTGATATTGTACTCATGTGCTTGAAAAGTGTTTTTCACACAGGGATGGTAAAAGGCGCGATGACGACGTAGAGGGAAAGGTGGAGGGGTGGGTACTGACTTTTTATCAAAGGCTTGGGCAAGTGTGCGTTGTTCATTCAACTCTGGCCAATTGTTTTTAGAATTGTAACGGTTGGGATATTCAAAATTCATTCCAACTACAGTAAGGGTTTTAAACTCCTTATCCTTCAGACTTGGCATATTATAATTGATGATGGTGGTATCAGGGGTAGGAGCCCCCTTAGGATTTTGGGGGAGTGTGCTGGGGTAGTAATCATTTTTGTGGTCTCCCCCAAGTTCTATATCAATGGGGGTAGCTTGAACAATCAAACTACAGGGTGCTCCTAATAAGGCTTGCATAGGTCCATTGAGAATGAGGGCATGAGTGAGGTAAGGATGATCCTTCGTCAAAGTGTGCCAAGGTCTAGGATTTGCACAAATGGCATTTACCATGTCCATGAAACCACGAGCAGTGGTTGGGGGGTGGAAACGATGTTGCATTATATGTTTGAGGATGATGGGATGTTTTAAGACCCATTTATCAAACGTATTGGGTTTGAAGATTTCTTCCGTTCCTACCGCCATTTCATAATTATGAAGAAGGGGGGAAATATAAGTGAAGGGGGCTTTAAACACATCACGCCATGCATTGGGTATAGTTGAGAGATTGGGATGGAATTGACCACTGACACGATGCAAGTTGTAAAAACATAAGGCATGATCATGGGTATGAATTCGTTGGGCCAAATGTTCAAGGAAAAGTGGAATGACATTGATATATGTTCCTTGTGTGGTCCAGTTTTTAATGCGTACATCCCCCGCGGCTGGGGGTGTTTTCACAGTGATGGGGGTACTCGTACGATTACTGTAGTTTTTAAATGTTTTCATGAGATATTGTTGATTCTGTTGTTTCAAATGATTAATCCATACGCTGGGGGGTGTATCCAATTGCACACGTGCCCGTTCCCCGGTAAAATCCACGTAAGTAGGGCTTATCTTGTCAGAGGCATGTGTATTAAACAGAAGTGAGATATTATTCAAATAAAGAAGATAACTAGCAGGTTCCAACACTAAACGGGAGAGGTGAGGGAGAACACGTATCATAGGGGAATGTGGACCTCCACCGTTGGGTTTAAACGTTATATTATTGATTTGGCGGGATGGGAGAAGAGGGTATTCTCTATAAAACAAACGTTCTAACTTGTCCAATTTCTTTCCTTTGACAACAGGTCGGTCATACATACAATCCAAAATACCAATAGGACTATCAATTTGATCTAACGCCATTTGTCGAAATTGAGCAGGACCTCCTCCACGTCCAGAAGGGCCACGTTTTCCAACTGGACCCCGTTCCCCCGGTGGGCCAGGAGGTCCTTGTTTTCCTGCAAATCCAGGAAGACCAGGTGGACCTTGTGACCCTTCCACACCTTGAAGTCCACGTACACCTTGAGGTCCACGTACACCTTGAGGTCCACGTACACCTTGAGGTCCACGTTCTCCTTGAGGTCCACGTTCTCCTTGAGGGCCACGTTCACCTTGAGGGCCACGTTCTCCTTGAGGGCCACGTTCTCCTTGAGGGCCAGGTGTACCAGGAGCTCCTAACCCCCCTTGAGCACCTACTTCACCTTGTGGACCTCTTTCACCACGAGGACCTCTTTCACCACGAGGACCTCTTTCACCACGAGGACCTTTATCACCTTTATCACCTTTATCACCATCTTTTCCATTTTGACCTGAACGATTTGTAGTCGTATCACGTTTTTCTACACCCCCTCTTTCACCTTTATCACCTTTCTCCCCCTTATCACCTTTATCACCTTTCTCCCCCTTATCTCCTTTATCACCTTTCTCCCCCTTATCTCCTTTCTCCCCCTTATCTCCTTTATCACCTTTCTCCCCCTTATCTCCTTTATCACCTTTCTCCCCCTTATCTCCTTTATCACCTTTCTCCCCCTTATCTCCTTTATCACCTTTCTCCCCCTTATCTCCTTTATCTCCTTTATCTCCTTTGGGACCTTGTACACCATCTTTCCCATCCTTCCCATCAGCTCCATCCACCCCAGGGGGTCCTGGTGGACCGGTACGGAGTTCAATAGAAGAGCCTTGAGTAGGACGTTTCGCTTGGATTTTACGCTTCACCAGAATGGGAGGGGTGGTGGAAGATCCATGAGAAGATACACCTTTCCCAACTGAAAATGGGAGATCGGTAGGGATTGTCTTCAATGTATTTTGAATGCTGATTTCTTTCACACCTACTTCCCATTTATCACCATGAGAGATAATTAGTCCAGGGGTTAATTCATTGGTGAAATTCGCTGCTGTATTGTTAGGGAAAAGTGTGGGTTGAGCATTACTAAATACATGGATGATGTACTGATCCTGATTCGTGTACATTATTGTATTCACAAACTCCTATATCCCATTACCTAAAGAGAAAGAACAAGAATTTATCAAAATGATGTTTATTGATCAGGTCGTGGGCGAAAATGAAGTTTTAAATAAGAACGTCCAAATTTCATGGGAATGTAATCCCCATCATCTCCACGAATTTGAACTTCAATTTGATCAATCACTTTACTACTGAGGGGGTAGTAATCCACCGATGGAATGTCAATGGCAATCATTTCACCAAAATGGGATTTGCGTTCAATTGGAACCATTTTTAATACACGTGCTTCCGTATCTCCAATGGAAGTTGCTGCCACAATATTACAGTAGATGATGATATTGTAGGTATTGGGGACAATGTCTATGGGGTAAGTGGTTTGATAATGGGAATGTGGACCGAAATAAGTACGTGATAAATTCAATTTGTACCCTAAACATTGTCCAAAATCAATATAGGTGTTTCGTCCTGTGTGAATGGAAAAGAAATGTTCATCTGTTAAACGTAATGTAATGTCAGTCCATTCCGTTAAGAATAATTGGATGTGATTAATTAATCCCGTAATGCTATATGCACCTTTAGGAATGGTTATGGTTTGAAATGGGGTGTAAAAGTTCATTCCTTCTGCACGCACAATACTATCATCCAAGGGTTTCATATTTGTACGATACATATGTAACAGAGGGCGGGTATTAAAATCCATTTGTAGACGCACCTTTTTCAACGTTTTCTTATCACGTGGACGAATGCGTAAAATGCTACCCTCTGTCAAATAGTACATGTTCCGCTGATAGGAATGTAGACCATGGGTAAGACACCCTTTGATACCCAAAGCGTTCACTCCATCTTGAGAATACCACCCTATTGCTTCCAAAGGGGGTTTTTGTTCCTCTATATAATCATGTATCCAGAATTCTCCAGGCTTAGTTGTGTATTTGGAGATGAATTTACTGATGAGATAATCAGACTGACGATATGCTTCCATCCCAAATAAATATTGTTGTAGATACTGATTCCCACTGGATCCTTCACTCCAATCCTTTGTATGAACTTTTTTAAAATAACGTTGCCCCTCTTCTTTCTGCCATGGATACTGGGTCTGTGGAATGGTGGTATAATCTGTATATGTGTCTGGTAAGGTATAATCCCACAAGGCATTAATATGAAGGACCATTCCATGTGTAAAAGATGATGGGTAGTTTGTTACATTCGCATATTCCATACTGTACTTGAATAGAGGGTCTGTTAATACACCCATGGTTAAAGTGGAGGTGGGTGGCATTTGAAATTCCAAACGATAGAAGATGGTGCTGGCACTGTATCGAATCCAAAACATGCGACTGTTGGGATTCCCTTTATTAATAGCATACACAAGAGATTGGAGTGTATAAATTCCTTTGGGAATGGTATAGATGATGGGGGATACTACATTGGGGTCTGTATGATAATAGGTGATGGAGAGAGGTTCTGGGAGATGGAATACATTCAATGTTTCATACGGGTTATCCTCTTCATCCACCCATCCTTTCATCCGTTCCAATTGAGCCTTCATGTCTGATGGTGGACGTTGGAGAATATCTTTCACCAAATATAAGGGGGTGATGGGGATGGGTAGTGTAAAGTGGAACTCTTTATATTGAAGAATAGGGGCCGTTATTTCAATGTCTGGTAATGTTTTCCATACACGTTCCTTTGTCACCAATTGTTGACCTATATGTTTTTGCACTGTGGTCACTGTGTAGGTGCTACACGTGATTGGACGCATAGGTTGAAAACCATCCCGCTTCCAATACACAGACTGAGTTGATGTGAGAGGGGTGTGATACTGTCCTTTATCCAATATCTCTTCTTGTACATGACCTACCCCCAACCAACGAATCTTCCGGTAGGTTTGAATCTTTGCAGTCTCATCAATATAACTCGTATATAAACCTTCATTATAAGATTTGATGGATGGGGGTGGTGGAAACGTACCCTGCCACAATCCAGACAGTTCATTGATATTCAATCGTTTGGCAATTTGTGATGTATTTTCAAATTGAATGAATATGGGGTAATAGTCATGGAGTGTATCATCGTCATCACTCCCCCAATTAACATGAATGGAAAGGGAGAGCCCTCCTTTACACACCAGTAAGGTGGCAATGTAAGGGTACGCCTTCATGATAGAAGTGGTATGGCGTGACCGGTAGGATACATTCTTCACAACAATGTGGAAACATTGATCTTTATAAAAGACACGGTCTATATATTGGGGTAGGGTGTAGAAACCACTAGGGATAGTAATTTCCTTTGTTACATAGAACCCCAGGATGGCGTAAAAACCCATCACAACACGTTCTTCTTTTTTAACATGAATGAGAAGGGAATCCTGTTCTACCAAGGTTTCAAGATCTTTTTTCCATTGACTCTTTAATTCTTCATCCTTCAATGCATTATACTGTGTGATAATTGAGGTAAGGTGGGTAATGTAGTCAGGAAGGGGGCGAATACGACGGAAATCAAAATGGGTAAACAACCGATACTTGTATTGGATAGATGTTGGGATGGTGATGGAACCGCGTTCGTACACAATATCCTGGTTTGATGCAAGTGTATTAGAGGATGAGGTTTTGGGGGTAAATAACGTGCGTGTCATTTCCACCAAGGCTGCACGATCTTTACTCGCTTGGACTGTACTGGTATTGTAGGTGTGTACTGCATCATTACGCAGGATAGGTGGAAGTTTTGTTTTTAAGGTATCAGAATATAGTTTGTTGTGTAATCTATTCGTCGGCTGATTTGAAGGTTGTTTGTCTTTAGGGAAATAATGGAGGATGGTTTTATAACGAGTAGCTACCATTTCACCATCTTTTGGAGTGAATTGAGTATCACGTCGTAAATTGAACCATGTAGTAAATGGGAGCTTATTCCCCAACACTTTTTGAAGATGTTGTAGAGTGGTGATGAGGTGTCGCAAGTAGGCCAGTTTGATATTATAAGTATACTGCACCTGTTGGGCTTTGTCTGTAATGATGGTACCTACCACCATACCTGTGATTATATGACCACCACTTATTCCATTCTTCACTGGACGTGTGATCAAATCAGATGGGAGGGAAATATCCAATGTTTTGGCCAAATCCACCACGATATTATACTCCTTGTCATAGAGCTTGATCAATTTATTAATATCATCATAAATAGGAGATTTTCCATATTGTGCACCAGGCATTCGTAAATAGATTGGGAGAAATGGTGTTTCCAGAGGGTGGCATCCATATAGATTGATGGGGGTGGTGACTTCCACATGGGTCTGATGACACATACTGGTGAGGAGTTGATAATCTATCGCCACGAGGGCTGTATTCTGTATAGGTTGTATTTGAAATTGGATTTCATCCTCTGTATGCATTATAAGTTTACCCACCCCTGACCATTCCAACCATTGGAGGAGATCTTCCAGAGGCATGTCCTGTTGTGCATACTCTCGGTGATAGTGTTTGAGGAAGGTGCAGCGATGGAGGGGGATGACTTTAAACCAATAATCTGTATATGAACCGACCGTATGATTGATAAACTGTTTATAATGTGTAGATACACGGGTTTGAATAAAGGTGGATTGATTTGGGGAGAGATGGTAGACACATTGGTTTAAAAAGAAAGACATGGCCAATGCTGGAGAAAATACAAGAACGTAATGGAAAGTGGTATACTCCTTCACTTGATACATGGACACAGGTACCACTTCTATATGATACACATCACGTTCTGTAAATCCATCTCCACCCATGTACAGAATGGAGCGGCTGGTGTTGATAGTCATCATTTGGGTTTGGACACGGTTCAAATATTGTTGTAAGGCGTCAATCGGTGCCATCTCCAGCCATTGTGCGTTGGACTCGTAAATGATGTGCTGTGTGACTTTGTCCGTTCCCTCCATCGTATAATAGGGGAGAAACGTGTTCAAGGTTGATTTATGTCCCACATCTGACGTCTTACCCACTGTGATGGTGCATGGCTCCGTCACTGTATCAATAGTGTTCACATACCCAAAAGCAGACACACCTACTTCCCATTGTTCATGCAACGGTAGTTGAAAAGGTAGGTTGTAATTGGTAAAATAATGATTTGCTTTATTGTCAAAGGCATCATTCCTAACATTGCTGAGTAGGAGTAATGAAAAGTCAGACTTCTTCTCCCCCATCACTCCTTATTTGCTCAATACTGGCGATGGTTACCTAGAGGTTGGATATCACTATCCTTCACCCATGAGTTCATAGAGGATGGATAACCTTGCCAGTGCACGAGATGTTCCCGTTGACCATTACGTGTACGTGTACGTAGAACTTGATCCACTTGATAGATTTCCTCATCCCGTCGCACTACTTGTAATTCCTGTGCATAAAATGCGCCACGAATGGGTTCCCCTGCTAAATCCACGAGAGAGTACATACGTGTCCCATAGGGATCTTTCCGTATACTTTGAATACGAAACTCTTCCGTTGACCAATTCGCTTCATACCCCCGACCAAACGTTCCCTTATCACGAGAGATACGGACTCGTGCCCCCACTTTGAGGTTACTGTGTGGACGTTGGGGACGTTTCAATTGGGGATAGTTTTGTCGAGCCCGTTTCTGTTGATGTTGAAGGATTGTACCAATATCCTGTGATGTGACTTCATTGGGGATTTTCTGGGTTGTGGAATGACGTGTGTTATTATACGCCATCATCACGTCTGGGAGGTAATCAATCCAATTCTGGGCATTGGTGGCTGTGAAAATACGTTCTAATTTATCTTTAATGGTACGATTCAAACGTTCCACGTGCGCACATTTATAAGGGCTATAAATAGAGAAATGTTCAATATTCTCCTTCTTCAATACTTTATCCACCTTGGTATTATAAAATTCACGACCTTGATCCGTTTGGAGACGTTGTGGGGGAGGGATGGTTTTAAACACCTTCTCCAGAATTCCCGCCACTTCCTCTGCACTTTTCGTTTTCAAAGGAAACGCCCATGCTTTGCGGGAGAAAATATCCATGAGCATGAGGATGTATTTATACTGGCGGTTAGAGGCGGCATACTTCTGATAGTCCACAATATCCGCTTGGAACTGGATGCGTGGGCCACTCACGCGATACGGGTGTAGAGGGCGGATACGGTTCCGCTTCTGTCGATGAAGTGTATATGTTGGTTGGGATTGAAGCCAATGACGGACACGTGCGGGGCTCAGGCCGGATGCAGCAGCTAAAGCAGCGACGGAACCGTACCCAGCAGGATGCTTGCTGTCGTAGTAGATGGCTTTTAACCTTTCTTCCGCCATCACAACTATCCTTAGGTACAGGTCTACTTGGTATAATATGGTTCACATTATGATGGGCACAACAATTCATGGTGAATTGGACATGAGTTTCCCCATCCTCATCTGCCATCGCCGTTGTACAGGAGGTGCACAAACGTTGAAAGAGATGAGCTGTCATCATTAGTACATGTTTCCATCTATAGTCTACGTATAATGATCATACATCGCTTGTAGGGGGGAACGTCTACGTGAAGAGCGTCCCGTCACATCTTTAACATTCCCACGCCTAGGGCGTGTATTTTCTTTATCAACCTCACGCATGCGCGTACGTGTTGTGCGTGTACGTCCACGTGTCACACCACGACCAACCCCAGAGGTTGCAGGAGGGGGTGTAGCAGGAGGGGGTATGGTTGTTGGAGTGACATGCTCATCACTGTTCTTGCGGTCGGATTTAACCCCCTCTATATGTGGTCGAGGGAGGGGGGTTAAGGCCGTATTCATACCAAATAGTTTATTACGCAATTGCTGGAAGTGGATTAGTTTGGCGTGCCATGCACGGATCGTTTCCATGCTGGGTTTTGAGCGAATAATATCCCGCGCCACTTCTCTTGCATACTGAGGGTAGGGTTGAACCATATCATCTATTTTCTCATTTTCCAACGTATGTTGAAGTAACGCTGTTTGAGGATTGGAGGTGGCCCCTCCCGTTTGTCCCCCTGCCTGTTTCTCTTCACATGCTCTGTACATGGCAGGAGTCACAACCATCATTTTACTGAAATCCATTTTGTTTCGGTGGGGGTGTTTCGTTAACTTAAATACAATCATGGGGGGTTCAAATAATTTTGTACGTAAACGGTATTCCATCGGTGTGCTGGTCGTAAAGTCAACAAACAAATAGGCGTAGCTACCATACTCTCGCATCAAAGTGGCGAGAATATCATGGATGACATGGGTATTTCCTGCTGGGAGCATGCGGGATAGGAATTGACTCGTCTGCTGCTGATTGCGTGGATTAGGGAAAAGGACCATATAGTGGACATTATTATTACGCATCCGCTGCTCCTTATCTCCATACAGATATTGGGTAATTTGAATGGCAAAGAAGCCTTTATGATGAGAACCACGTAGAAAAAGGGTGGTAATTCCTTCATGTTTCGCACTCTCCTGTTGCAGATCGTCCAAAATCACAATATCATTCTGTCCCAATTGATCTAAATCATCGTGCGTGGGGACCCCCAATTTCATCTGAATGTCCAACTCCTTTAATTTATCATGAAAAGGACTCTCTATTCCATAAAACCACCATATTTTACGGATGGGATGTTTAAATAACCCATCTTTATGCTTCAATAAATTTAAGACAAAGGTGGATTTCCCTGATTTACTCGGTCCACACACGATCATAGAAGAGTCATTTTCCAGACGAAAGTCCATGTTTTAAAACAATAAGTCCATGAATCATACTTTATTACGTAAACACAAAAAACAATTACATTTCACTATATTCAGGAATCAGTGTAATGTCAATGTCAAAGGCAAGCCAGTCAATCACACCATTCTTTATATAGATGGGATACTCATCTGTGGTCACGCGTTCTCGGAGTTCTGTATATTGATTTGGACAAATATCTGCAATAGGATGGATATTGAAGCGATGGATTTGTTGATGCCAATCCGCTCCTTTCAATGATGCGAGACGTTTCATGGCACTAAGAACAAAAGCGCGGTACAATGGTTTGAAACGTGCATCATAACTACCCACTCCTTTGTCACCATCCACTTCTATTCCATGCAATCCTTTTAGACCATGGCGTAAGATTTCCATTACATCTTGAATCCGCTTCTTCATATGACATACGGCATGTGCAGCGTAAATTGTAGGGGTTAATGTTTTGAGTGCATCACTGAAATGTTCATTACGGAAGCAATCACTTTCCAGACGTTGAAGTAATGGAAGAAGTTTCACTTGTACATGAGATGAGGCAAGGTATGTATTCACATCGTCATACAACTGTTTATCCGTATAATTAGGGGGGTGAGGTATATCTGTATCTGTGTACAAATAAGCACAGACATTGTACACCTTTTGGTACACTTTATGGTTTGCTTCCAAACGTCGCAAGACTTGTTGCATTCCACGTACTATAAAATACTCTTCAATCATATCACTATGTCGTCCTTCTTTCTTACCATTTTGTATCCAATCCCCTGAACTCGCCTTCAACATCTCATAAAATCGTTTGAGGTACATGTCCCGTACCGTCACATTTTCTACCACACGTCCTTGATATTGACGTAGCATATAAAGTTCCTCCACGATTTGTTTGAGGATTTGAATATAGATGAGACGGTTCATTTCACAACGCTCCTCTTCCATTTCATCTTCATTGGTGGGTTGAGCTCTTGCAAAATTACTGTATTTTTTCAATAATTCCATTAATTGGTTTAGTATATGTTTCAAGCTGTGGATAGGAGATTTCTCATAAATGGGTCGCACATCTTTATCAATAAATGAATGGTCCATATCAATGTCTTTTGCAGGGGTTATAAATGTGTATAGACACAGTAATTGCTTATCCACATCAGCTATTACATTTTCCATATGCTCCTTTTTCCAATCTTGTGCTTGTTTAATATCCATCTTTAAGCGTTTCTTCCGTTTTATGGGTTTTACAATGAGGGCTGGTGGGGGTGATGTTGGAGGTGTTTGTGGTAAAGTATTCTCCACCTTCTCCACCTTATCCACTAAAGCACACATTTCCTCTTCTTCCACTTCTGTCATCTGTTCCATGGCTTCAATATGATGGTGATACAGTACTTGTTTCACACTGCAACAAAGTCGGAACCGTTGTTTCTCATCATCACGATAAACACCTGTGATTTGGAATGTACAGCTGAGACGAATTACACTCCCCTTCTCCTTGTATGTTCCATCCATATGCGTCAACGTTTCCCAAATCTTATTTAAGGCATACAAAGACTTCAATTCAAACTGTCGTTCCCCCATGGTGAAGATGGGTGTTGGTGATGAATGAGGTGGACGACATAATTTGACATAGATCCCCTTATTCGCTTCCGCTGTCGCACCATCACGCACAATGGTATCCATATGATAATGTGGCCAAGAACTTTGTCCAATCAATTGACCCATTAATTGTTCCAATAACACCAAGTCTTCTGCCACTTGATTGGAAAGACGGATACGTGTATCGAACGCACCTTCTACATACTCATTTTGCTTCGTCAATCCATACCACATAGAACTCCCACTGTTGAAAATTAATCGCGCTTCAAGTGCTTTATCCTCCCAGTGAGTAAATTCACGTGGCCAACAATCATAATTCTCCACTCGAATTGCATGAAAATTAGGAATATCAGTACTGGGATTTGCTAATTTCACCATGGCAATAGGAAGATGTCGTAGATTGGTATATGGTCGTTTTGACCACTCTACTCTCCGTGTTGCGTGGAGGGTGCTGTTGAAGAACCCCTTCACAGTGTCATTGACCACAGTGGGTAAACGTCGTCGTTGCGGCTTTGTTTTCTTCACATCTCCAGCCTGAATTTTGGCTGGAGGTGCTACTTCATCGTCCAAGAGGATAACACGCTTACGTCCGTCCAAACTCATGTTTGTCTCTACACTGATTCCACATCCTTTTATATAATGTTTAAACAGGTGACTGTTGTGCATTCAGTCCTATACCATGCACCGTTCCCATAAGTCGTCTACGGTGCTTGACTATTTTTCTACCACACAGTCCCATATTCATTACAAAGATGATGATGATGATAATTTGCACAATAGCGGTAATCCACGTGTCTGAAACGTCAATAGTAGGTAGTTTGCAGCTACAGGGAGAGCATGGCATACAATCTGTTGTATTCCATGTCCGATGATGATAGAGATGTTGAATTCTGGGCGACATGTCACAACACTGATAGTGAAGTGAATATTCTTCTCCTTATATAGTCGTCTCATCATGATTTACTTGAATATCTGTCAAATCAAAATTGGTTGGATCATCATGAAACGCTACGGCATAGGCTTGTACAAATGGCATTTGTTTTTGTTGAAATCGACGTTTCTTTTTCAGAAAACTGTAATAATCAATAGGGGGTCGTACAAATTTGCGTAGAATTGGACCATACACTTTAAAGAATTCCTGCTGTACAGGTGTGAGTTTTTTATTTCCACCACCTTTTTGCATCTTCTCCATCAGTTTTCGTAAATCTTCTACATATGCTTTGGGTAATTGGTTGATTCGATGATTAATTGTACGTTTAAAACAGCCTACCCCCTTCTTCAAATGACCTAATGTATCTTTAAACACTGTTTGACGTTCTATACACCGTTGACACATGTTTGCTACATTGTGTAAAAATCCCTACATTTACTTAGTTGAATTCACGAATAAAGCGTAGCATATTTTCACGTTGAGCTACTTGATTGGCATTTTCATGAACCATGTGTGCAATAAAACGCTCTTTTGTATCCAACATCTGTAACAGACGCTCCATTGTTGTATCGGTGTATACACCATTCCCATCCCCTCGATCAGGGTGTTGTACTACCGTTTGAAATCGCTGTTCTAATTGGTGGAGTACACGTCGTCGGTTTTCTAAACGCTGCTCTTGTAATGTAATAGAATCATGAAGTAAATTCACAATAATTGAATTTTTAAGTGCATTTAACTCAGTGATGTATTGTTGCCCATTCTCAAGTATCGGTGGATGTACTTCATACTGATGAGGATCTGCTAGAGGGCTTGCCCCTTGATCTTGTCTCGGATTAGGTAGAGGATTTGTCCCTTGATCTCGTCTCGGATTAGGTAGAGGATTTGTCCCTTGATCTCGTCTCGGATTAGGTAGAGGGTTTGTCCCTTGATCTCGTCTTGGAATGGGTAGAGGGTTTGTCCCTTGATCATGTCTAAAAATCATAGGGGGAGGAGGTGATGTACCAATATGTCGATTATTTGCAACTTGATTATAACTATCGACATAGGCATTCTCAATCTCAGTTCTCATTGGATTCGGTAAGGCACTATGAAGTAATGTGGGTTGTATGAGAGGTTCTGGAATATCCCCTACCTGTAACGGTGCCAAATCTTCCCCCTGTAATTCTCGCAATTCATCAATCCATGGTCTCTCATCCACTACTTGTGGTATTTCATCTCTAAAATGATCTGGTAAATTCGGTTGTGGTGAATATGGGGACAGTAAATCCGAATAGGCTACATCCCCCATCGCTCTTTCCATCACATCCATAGGAAGCTGTTGTTGAATCATTGTATAACGGTCCACTCCATCATCTGGCATACCTTCCACCAATGCACGTAAGGCTTCATCTGCATCAAATTCTGGTACTGGGGCTGGTGTTGGTACTGGGGCTGGTGTTGGTACTGGGGCTGGTATTGGTACTGGGGCTGGGGCTGGTGCTGGTGCTGGTGCTGGGTTGTCATGGTCACTTGCATCCAAATCTACATTATGATTGGTTGTATTAAGTGTCTTAAATATTCGTTTGATTTGCATACGTTGTTCTGTATTTATTCGCTCCCCTTGACATACATGATTGAGATGTTGTCTCACAAATCTATCTAATCGTGCTTTACCAGCATCTTGTGGTAGAACTTTCATACACTTGTAACATACATATTTAAAGCGATCCGTCACATTACGTGCATGGGATATTGCAATTGCATTGGGTTTATTCTTATGTCTGCGACGTAAATGTTCATTCATGCGATGTGTTCGAGATGGAAGTCTACAGAATGTACATAATGACATTTTCATACATCGTCTCGCCCGCCTCTCCGGACTTTCCACTTCACCACCTTCCATCTCAATCATATTGACGTCATCATTCTAACGTCATCATTTTACGTAAAGTCATATCTTCGCCCCCATGACTGCACTCTTCTCATCCTCTTCTTATGTTGTTCATCATATCGCCCCCAATACCGTCTTCCACGACATACACTCTTTCGTTGACCTCGTTTGTTACGTATCACGCTGGGTTTGGTTGTTACCATTACGATTTCTCACCTTTTCTTCATTCATGTTACTTAATGAAGTTGTTACTTCCTCTAATTCTTGGACAGCTGCTTGCCACCTCATACCATTATGTCTCCTTATAATTATCTCCCGTATTCTTTTCAAGACTTGTAAGATAATCGTAAGGACCACAAGGATCATGTTGAGTTAGACAGAGAACCAAAAAGGAACTAATCATAAGAAAAATCATTATCCCTCCATACACCATTCCCTCATCTACTTAAAACATCATTGTCATATAACATTCCATATATTTTACACAGATTTTGATTTACATGTAGTGGTGTTAGACCAAGCCATATCATGGAGTTTATGCCATGGTTGGCGGTTTACAAATACTGTTTTTCCTGTAAAGGATTCACAATTGTCTTTTGAAATACCAAAGTAATATAACACAATTTCAACACAATCTGCTAAAGAGCAGTGATATCCATGTGCCCATCTATAACGTTGACATTCTGTATTACTCGATTTCTTCGGTTTTTTATAAAGGTAATGGGTTTGTTTAGGACATACCATCTTTGAACATCCAATAGGTATTTCTTCATCCCGCACTTTTACCGCTGCTAAATGACTTGGTTCCTTTGCACGTTGATTCCATTGTTTCAAAATCACATCTATCACATGAAATCTGTTCAAGATCACAGGCTTTAAAAAATTTAAATCCGCTGTTGATGGGCCTGCCATCAGAATATCATATACAGGTCCATGTCGTTGTTCATTGGTATGTATAAATTGTTTTAATAATGCTTGCGCATCTTGATAGCATAATCCTTCATTCATTCGTATCTCTTTACCAATACCATGAACATATCTCACATCAAATCGTTCATTGTAATAACACAATCCAGAAGATGTAATTGGTAATCCAGAAACCGTGTCCGTTACAGAGGGTTGAATCAATACATGAAACGTCTCCACAAATAATATACCCCATGCACGTTCTTGTATCCATAAACACGTCACCTCTGCCAAATCCGTATCTCCTTCCGTATCCACCACCAGATAATTGAGGATCACATCACCTAATGGGTGCGTCATTGTCATAAATTTACACTCTTGTCCACACCTTCAACTTATATATCTTTGCTATTGTGCATTAACATAGTTTATGCACGGAAGACAACAACCGTTTGATGTATATCCATAGAACACCATGGGCATTGTAGCAACCAATTTTTTTCATAACATTCTTTACACACTATACAATGTCCACATGGAATAAATAATATTAACAACTCACTTATACGACACATAATACATCGTATTTCCTGAAGTAATGTACGTGTCTCCTTTTCCAATCGTACTCTTTCCTCACGTGCCTCAATGGATGGGTACATGGTTACAGTCTCACCCATCTTACACGTAATAGATCCAAATGTTACCTTCTTCACTTTTTTAACTGGAATCCCTTCTTCATAATCCAATAAACGTTCTATTAATGCACCTGCACTAATCTTCTCTTCACAATGTGTCACAATTTTAATCACTTCTTCTGAATATCCCAATTCTAATGCTACACACCACGCTGTTGGTAAAGACATCCTTCTGATAAATCTTTCAAAACCCTCCCCTTATATAGAGAAAGAAAAACACATGCTTTGTTCTGTATGTTTATTTTACACAACAACAAGTACTTTTTCATCATCACAGTCATTATCATCTGAGTCATATTCTGTATCATTGTTTACAGTATGTCTACTTTGCATAATGTACTGTATTTCCAATTCCATTTTACGCTTTTCCATATAGCGCATGTAGTTAGCACGTACACGATACATAGTCCGAAAGTAGAAAGTATAACCATCATCATATATTTTTAACCGTTGTGTTGGTGTACACGCATTTTGATACAAATGAATTGTTATATAGGTTTGAATACGTATAGGAATAGGGGTGTTTGGATGGGATTCACTGATCCGATGTCTTTGTACATTAACACGTACTCGATGAGGAAAATAGAAACTTTGAATCATGTCTCTAAACGCGTCAGATTGTACTATCTCCAATTCTTCGTTCCATATTTTCCATTTCTCATCGGGGGTTCCAAATGGTAAATCCAAAAGTTCAAAATCATCATGCTTCGTCTGTTCCTTCATCCGTTTGGCCCGCTTCTTGAGTCGATGGAAAGGGAGAGGGTCATTTACACTCATTTCTCCAACCATCTCTTCCTCGTCCATTCTCTCTCTACCTTCATCCTCACTAAGGTGGTGTACAATCTCCTCTCCTCGTCGTTTCAAACCTCGTCGTTTGTTCACTTGATTGGCACACACAATCGCGTCAGATAATCGAATCACATCCATCGGTGTATATGGGCGTAATGAGGTACTATGAATAATCAAACTTGGATACTTCATTCCAAACACAGTCTTTACACTCTTGTCCTTGAAGTAGGATAGATTTGGACCTCTGTATGGATTCAATGGATCCGGTACCAAATACGCCCCCATATCTGACGTATGCATTCGTACTGCTCCTTTAAAGGAAGATAGATAACGAGTTGCCATTTCTTGTTCATTCAAGATACATTCACCACTCTGTCTATCCTTCATAATAATCGCGTCACTGTCCATTGTCATTGTATAACTACATGTTGGAGGAGATTTCCAGCACCGTTGCACTCCTTCTCTAATACTCTGCTTCTCAACCATCTCTCGCAGCGTCTGTTCCATAACTACAATCAATCATGATCTGTACGGTTTATATAGGGTTTTGGCTGATTCATCTCATACACTGTATATTGTAAATGGCCCTTTACATCGCCCACGTGTCTCGGTTGTAATTCTCGTTGTGCTTGACGGTAAACACTCTCCGACACAGTCATTGTACATCGTGTCTCTCCTTCTAATGCATTATCCAACACCTGATAGACTTCCTCCATAGTAGTTTTTACACCTCCCACGGGGAAAAGGGATTGAAAATAATCCTCAGACATATCACTCCACTCCATTATAATACTTTTGATCCTCCTTCTTTACTTATAATCATCTCCTTCTCAATCTAAATTTAATTAACCCCTCATCCCTTGCAGCTCCTGTAACGCCTGCTAACAACCCCTTCAATACACGATACTGTGTAGTGTCCATAAAATTTTTAATCCGTCCCCCACCTCTTTGCCGTCGTCTTCGTCTTCGTCTTCGTCGACCACAGTATACCATAATGTTACCATCTCCACACACCTTACACTCTACTTATAATCATCTACGTCTACGTCTACGTCTTCCAGCTCCAAATATTTTTTTTGCTACTTTCTTCGCCGCAATACCCCCAGCTGTTGCTGCTGCTGATGTTGCTGCAGCTTTCCCCGCCAAGGCTAATATGGGGAGAATTGCTGCTGGAAGAATCCCACCTCGTTGTCGTGGTTTTCCACGGTACACTGTCATCCCACCTCGATGTCGTCGTCTACCACGGTACACCATAGTGATTATCCAACACAAAACACCACCCTTTACTTAGAACGAGCAACACGAGTAAGTCTATGTAGTAATGTAGGACCTGTTCCTACATCTCGATGTTTCAATACTTTGAATACTTTATTAAGTACACGTGGTACAATTGGAATTGGAATTGTACCGACGAAAAAACCACCCCTCTGACGTCGTCGTCGTCTTCGTCTTCGTCTACCACGATACGGCATTGTCATAGTAACATTCCATTCACTGTTACTTAGCGCTTTCGTTTATTCTTAATACGTCTGATTGCTTTCCTTGCTATATGACGTGATACACCCTTTGTAATATCTCCTGCAAAATGTTTACCAAGTAGTCCCGCTAAAGGTATAAGAATACCCCCTCTCTGACGTCTTCGTCTTCGTCTATAATATGGCATGATTCATACAATCTACCATGTATATGATTACTTAAACTTCTAAATCCCATACCCATTCATTCAAAAGAATCAAGGCTTACCATGTAAGTTTATTGAAAGATAAAGCAAATACATCACTGAAAGACACTATCTAACTCCACAACATGAAGAATTGTTTCATCAAGTAAATCTACCTCTTGTCTCACATTTAGTCGTGAAGAGTGTCCATGAAAGTATTGTTGTGGTCGTGGTCGTGGTATCTGAGGGATAAATCGACGTAGTCCCAATTGAAGTACTGGCGATCCTGCCCTTGAGTTGGGGGGGTTATTCTCCTTCTCCTTATCCTTCTCGTACGTCTCCCACTCTTCATCCGTCATTTCACTAAAATTCGTCCGAATGGAAGATGGCGAATTTAGAAATCTGTCCAACTGTGTAATATCTGGTGAAAACCTTGGAGGTTGATTGTCCATCGGGGTAGGTGTCACTAACTCTGGAAGTCCTTCATCATGCAATTCACTCAAATCGGGCCACGATCCCCATCCAGACGGAAGATCAGTTGGCCAGTCTTCAGCGTCCGTCTCTGGAACCAACACGTCGGGAATGGTAATTCGCAATGGTTGAAGTAACGTGATGTCAGGCATGTTCACTTGCACAACTTAAAATATGAAACAAATGATCTCAACAGTCGTTTATATAAAGTTTTTGGGTCCTCTAAAAGGTATCGGGTCCTTTAAAAGGTATCGGGTCCTCTATCGGGTCCCTTCCACAATCCATCTCTCCAATAATTTGATTGTCGTTGATGACTCACTATCGTCGCTTTCAGCACAAAGTCGCATGTGTCCTCACACTCTCTGATCTTCTCTGGATTCTTCGATTTATAGGCTCTCCTCTTATATCTTTCAATCATTTGTTTGATGGTCTTCATCTCCTCACGCTGCCTTACTCTCAACTCTTCTCGTGTTTCTACCATGATTATGATTATGACACTCATTTCATCCACTCTTATATACATCTCTCAAAGGACCCGATCCCTTCACGGGTCCCCTTCAGGGGACCCTGAAATCACCTCGTTTGTCCACCCGTCCATTCAATGTCAGTCAATGCACCGGTATGAATAATCTGCACCCATACCTTCTTCTCAAAATCCAAACGAAATCGTCGTGTCAGTTTCGGTCGTTTATACACTTCTGGAGTATGACCATATACTTTTGACATAGCCTCTGCCAAACTCCCATCTTCACACCTTCTACCAGGAGCACGTCGAATACATGTTTCTGTAGAATTCCATGATATAAGCACATCCCCTTCATACATTGGAATGTAATCACGTTCAAAATAAAGACAGTCTTTCGGTTTCTCCACCGTTGTTGTAATCGGATCATGATATGTCGGTGTTACTTCAAAATAGAATGTGTCAATATACGTTGGAATTATTTCATTTTCCAATTGTATCTTACGGCGTGATATCACTACACAGTTCTTTGTCTCTGAAATTATCTTGTCTCCATGAAATAATGGAATGGTACGGTGATATTGCCAAAATTTACCCTTCCAATGACGTATAGGATAACGCACCTCACACTCTGGAATCTCACTCATGATGATTATATTCCAATCTATTTTCACTTAACCCTATTTATACCCCATATCTCTTCTTATACTACCATCTACTCTTCCCTATAGTATAACTCAATGAAAATAATCACATGTATAATGTATGTTTATTCAAAATGGTACAAAAAAGTTCATTCATCATCATCATCATCATCATTCAATAACTGTTCATTTATTTCATGAAATGTCTTATAACCCTCACTCTCTTCTTCAACGTCTTTGTAGTATCCGATCGAAATAATACGTATCCATGATCCTACCGCTCCGTTCAGACAGAATCGTTCCGTCTCGTAAGGTGGGTCCATGATTGGCTCCTCATGTGGTTGTTCCATCACACACGCCTCTATCCACCTTCCATCATCCACCCACCCTTGTGCACGACGCACGATCGTTCTTGTAGGGGTGTACCCCAGAATTATATCCCCTTCATACATGGGAATATTACCTCGTTCCATGTAGAGTGGCTTCTCCGGTGGGTAGTTTTTACTTCTGAACACACGAAATACAGGTGATTTTGTGAAGTAGAACGTATCAATCCTTGGTGGAAATACATGCGTCTCTGTCCGTACCACGGCCCGCTTCACCACCACACATGTCTTCCTATCTGATAGAATCTGATCCCCAGCAAAAAGGGGAATATCTCTATATATCAATTTGGGTACTTGATCCCGAAGTAATGGGAAGAATATTGATGTTTCTGTTCCTGCTACTTCCATGTTGTATCTGAGTAGTCTTCTTTAACGGTATAATTCATCTACATTCAAACTCCTTCTTATATATTCTCTGAAGGGACCCGAACCCTACGGGGACCTGACTTAGTGTCATAGTAGAATTCAAATCTACAGTACTATAGTTTTTTCGCGCCACGGGTCCCCCTGGTTGGTAACGGGACCCGTGACCTTGGACACGGTCCCGTTGCTAAGCAACCAGGGGACCCGTGGCGCGAAAAAACTATAGTACTGTAGATTTGAATTCTACTATGACACTAAGTGACACTACTTACATTTATTACTATTCTTCGAAGTAGTCTGGATGAGACTCAAAATTTATTTTTATCACGGGTACAATGACTGAGAAGTTAGCAGGATCCTATTTTTTTATAGGATTATACCTATTTACTTCAGATAACTGAGGTTTGTATGAGTGTAAGCACAAATGATGTCACAAATGAAAATCACTTAGGATGCCCCTTACACCAGACTCCGGAAGATAAATTTCTTCCGAGTGTCGAAGTAGCACCAAGAGAACTGCTATGCCGGCTTTTAAGTGATTAATTAAAATCTTTACTGCGATTTTCAAAATGCGTTGGTCTTCCAAAAACTGGGCGGTCCATAACAGAGCCAGCATCATCATATCGAGTAATCAAATTCTTGGTGTTGCAAGAAAATGAAGCTGACTGTGGAGACGATTATAGGATCGGATAGCAGAAGTAACATTTTCGTTATTTTGAAAATAAAGTTTCAACATCTGTTTACGAGTGCCAAAATCCATAGTGAATGATGGTTCTCGTTGAAAGAAATTCCATTCTCGTTGTTAAATTCAGGTTTGATTTGTGATTTAATTCATTATTAACTGTGTTTCGCCTAAGGTTAGCCCTTGCTAATTTGATTATGAATGTTATGAAATTCCATTCAAACTTATATGATCATGTGAATCAGCAGTGAACTTTAATAAGCCTATTTTCTTATTTTTACATTGGAATATGAATTTGTCATAGCTTCCGTACTTTGTCAGAAAACAATAGCAATGCTTTCTGATCGATAGAGATAACAGCGAAATGTGACAGCTTCGATAATGAGCGCTGAATAAAGATATCTACAACAATTGAAATTTTTACTGGGAATGGCAACAGTTGTGATGATAATGCGATTATGCTCCGAAATCCCATTCCCTTGGCAACTTAAATCAGAAGGAACGAAGTCCATATCGTACATTCTTGCTGAGATATCATTGAGTACTTTTTGCAGCGACTTTTGAATCACCCTGTACGTATACAGTGGAAAGATGGTCAATAACCGTTCGATGGTGTCTATCGGGTACTTCTGTTATCAACTATTATTACATCTTTAATTTAACACACAAGCACTCTGCTAGAAGTACACATGTTTGTGACAGCAAAAATTATCATTCAACTTTTAAATTCCATATATTTTTTTTAAAGTGAAATCAAAAACATCCTTCAAAGTCAATGCATTTCCGTCTAAGACGGGATCTTAATGGCTGTGGTGAGTCCGGTACGAAGTTTTCGGTTTCAAAACCTCCGGTGCTGTGCACTCCACCAGCATCATCATTCTCATCCCCATCGTCATCACTCATGGCATTATCAACAGCATCATCCTCCTCATCACCACCATCGTCCGCATCATCATCCTCATCGCCAACGTTGTCCGCATCATCATCCTCATCGCCACCGTTGTCCGCATCATCAACGTCATCATCATCATCACCGCCATCGTCATTCACCGCATCATCATCGACATCACGTATGCCATCGATTTCTTTGAATATCTCTGAAACAACACATTTGCCATTCAAAAATCCCGTAATTGTCTCTTCGCTAGTCATAACGAATGCATCGGTCGTAAGCGTCGTTGCAACATACATACAACGGACAGCAAGCATGCAACGGAATGCACAAAGATACAGAAGCACTATCTAGAAACAGGGTGTCCACCCAATCGGACGATTAAATTCACGTACATTTTCAGGATTTTCAAAAATCACGTGCAATTCACGCACATTTGACAAATCGTAGAAAATACTAAAAAATTGTCCGCTCATATTCAGTCATTTTAAAATGTAGCAGCGAAGTGGCTCGAACTACAGTTTACTTAATTGCCACATACATTCATTACATTTACCAATATACTAGTACAAATATTTGAACATGCACATTTACAAATGGGACGAGTTGACATCAAAATATATAATAATAATGAATCTTACTTTCCATGATGGCATCATTGTAGACCGACAGATAGTGTTTCGTGGCCACTGGCTCGGTATGCAGTAATGCTTTTGCGATGCTATCTGTCGGGATGTTCTTCTCACGTGCAAGAGATGTCATGAAGCATCGCAGAAGGTGCTGGGTAATAGGTTTCTTGAGAATCTGAAAGTGTGTGTTTCAGAATTAAAATATTATGGTCTATAAAAGAAGGCACAACTTCATATCGGATATTAAATGAGTTTTAGCAATATTTATGTGCGTCGAAATAATTTTCATTTGTTTTACATTGGTAATTACCAACTGAAATACATATCGAGTATGAATGCGGAATATTTCCATATTGACTGATTAACCGCTATGTGCGAATAAGTTGGCTAGAAATCGGAGGATGAAACAGTTACGATACAGTCAAATTTTCTTATTCAGGTAAGATCCATGTTTTTTCACTTACAGCTGTGGTGAGATTGGATATGATAGTCCCAATCTGAGTGATTGGTCTACCATTCTTCTTGATGAAGAGGGGCCCTGTGTGTTCCTTCTCTGTCCCTCTTATTGCCGGCAAATCCTTCCTTGCCTTAATAAGGATGGCGGCCATCTTCTGCAATTCCTCATAGAGGTAAAAAATTGCATTGCTATGCTTCTTCACGGTTTTATGAACACCTGAAAAGATTATTTTCACACATTCGTAACTGACAGGATGCGATAGATTTTAACCCATCAAAGTGCAACTGTAGTGTTAGCCAGCAGATTAATTAACAATCTGCCGGAACTTACGTGCACAAAGAAATATATAGGAACAATTCAAAAGATTGTGCATGCACTGCGTATTTACCGTACTCCTAGCCATCGATTGATTAACTAAATATGTCTTCCGTCACTTCATTGTGCATATCACAGTCTTGAACGGAATTCTATACCGGCCACATACTTTCTACTATCACTGAGTAACAATTAAGGGGATTGATAACAGAACATAATAACAAAAACCTTTTTACAAGTTGTTCAAGATACTGTAGTATTCTCTAAGCAAATGCCCCACACAAAGACAAAAAAGAGTGCAATACAGCTTCAGTCGGAAATTTCGGTCTGGTTTTGTGCAATCAGCAGGGCGATCAGCTTATTTGAGATATCTCAAAGAATAGAAACCCATGCAGGAAATCAAATATTTGACATGCGAATGCGACATGTATCATTGACTATCTTATTACATGAGAGAAAATTCTTTTATGTTTTCAATTACTATGAACTAAATGATAGTTCACAAATATCGTTGTACTCACATGTGTGCTGCTTACAGCGCGTGTATATTTTATCCTCGATTTTCTCACTTGTGTTGCGCGATTTATTATTTCCTCCTCCACAAAATCATTCATTAGGTTCACATATTCGCTGTTGGGCAGCTTGCATTTGATCCAAATGAGAATATCGCCTTAAGAAAGATGTGAAAGTTATTATTCATAGATTCTTGATAATAACAGTGAAATGTATCACCGTCAAGAATTTTCATGAACTGAAAATCAAGATCCCACTACTAATAAACAAGTAAAAGTTTTCTCCACCCTTTAATTTCTCTAGACCAACGTAAAAATTAAATCTGAAAATTCAAGGAAACTCAGCATCACCCATGGTATTGCTTAATCAAGAACTAGAAACGACAAATGCGATCGGCTAATTGAAGTACAGGATGATGACAGAATTAGTGTGTAATTAAGAGATCAAGATGAGTCTTGGAATACGGCATATGTGCGAAGCGCCGAGAATAAGACCATGAACTTAGCAATAATATTGCAATTCTTAGTGGAAAAATCAGTAATGATAGTTGGTACTAATTATCCCAAGCACAGGTATTTTTCTACATAGTAATTTCACATGACTATTAAGAGTCACCTTCGAAATTGATATCAGTCTCTAAAAGTCTCTCAGAGAAGTTATTCAGTTTTGCATACAATTCTTAGCAGAATTTCAATAATTGAATTAATTTTTCGAATATACGTCACATTTCCTTTGTATATCTGCAATCCGGATGCACTCCTGCCTAAAATTTATCATTACATAATGGAATTTGATAGAATTCACTTGCTTACAGATTGTGCAAAATTGAGAGCATTCAATGCTCTTTGTCGAGTCCGCAACATTTGCTCTCTCAAGAATGTAATGTTGGAAAACGTCTGGATCAAGCATTACATTTAGAGGTGCATTTTTCCCCAATACCGATGATATCTGAAAAAGTACAGTGCGCTATTAACATTTCACACCGATTGCAGCCCAATAATATGAGTTAGTGATGCATGCTCTTCACTTTTATCAATCAAGGCTGCCAAAAAATGTTCAATATTTCTATAAACTCTGTAAGCGAAAACGAAGATTTTAATAATTAAACACTTGATGAAAATATTTGATAATGCTAATCCCACAGCTTAATTCATCAATATCCTTATCAACTTCATTTCTCTATTAACAATTCTCAATAGAACACACTTGAAGTCGTTCAGAGAAGAATGAGTCCTATCAAATGTCATCATGAGTTTAACCCATTTAAGGCCGCCTATGTAAATATCGGCAAATTTTCTATAAAAACGGTGGTAAGTATTTCAGAATCTTATAATTAAGAATAATATATGATGACCAGTTCATTACAATAACCCTATCTTAGAAATTAAAGCCGTAACGATTTCGTTACGATGGCGTCATATGATGTCAAAATATACAAAAGCATGTTTTTTCAAATGCAGCTTATGAATTGCTCCAAGCAATTCCTGCCGAAGTAATGAGTCATAGCTTCAGCATGAAAGCTCCCCATCATATTTCAGAGGTATTTGTCGAAACTGTGAATTAGCAAATTTAATCAAAGACCTGCTTTATGCTACTTGTCGTTGCTGTTTGCTGTGAAGTCGTTATCGTTGAAATGAGAACAAGTTTTTGTATTTCGAAATTCATGTCGAGAAATTGATTCTCTTTCTGCATCGACTCCAAATTCATGGTAGAGTTGGAGACGCCTTAGTCATTCGCAATGTCCAGATAAATAAAGAACATCAAGAAATGAACGCATTTGAGATTGTTTAGTATTATGTAGGCCTAGACAATTCCTTTGTCCCGGGTAGTCACTGGTTTCTGCCACTGAGGTCGATAAGACCATCAGCATGCGTATCAAGCATCTCATAAAGATTATTGCCTTGAAATGCATCCAGAGTTTGTTTGTCCTATCTGCGAAGATGGAAATTACCAATATTTGCCATTATGTTGACTGCTTTTTCTGTTTACTGAAATGATCATTCAAATCATCTTTCGTTGCAATCTCACACTGCCTTACGATGTTACTAACCTCTGAGATATCGTTTGAGAGATTTACCTCTGAAACACATAAACTCATCATCGTTTCAAAACTCTGATGAAGCATTTACTTATGGAGGTTTTGTGGCAACATTCATATACCGTGATCGTCGGCATTAGGCCTATTGCAAATTTCAGTAACTTCTTTATCCATAGTTAGCAACAGCTTGGGTATTGTCTCCAGATAGCTACACAGGTTGATGTAATCAAGCTAAGCCTTTATAGATATTTTAAACCAGTTTGGGCCATCTCGAGCCTCTCAAGCCTCTGGCATGCCCTTGTAGGGAGAGACGCATCGAGAAATTGCTCGAGTCGGAGGACATCTTTGTATTCTATGCCCAGGCGAACTAGCACCCTGCATTGTTAATGATTAAGTTAATGATAAGAGGAAATGCTTGAGATTTGATCTCTCTTTGACTTGCTTCTGTACATGAGCTAACAAGTCTAATGTTGAGGAAATTGCTACGGCAATTGACTTCGGTTGTTGCAGACTCATAGAATACACTAAGAATGCAATATTCCAATGAAATTGTTCGTGTTCAGTATTCACCAAACATTAGTTTTAAAGAAAATTGATAGTATTCACCACCATTTACTTCATTTATATTGTTGCTGTATTTAACATTTGTATATCATATTACGCCAGTGTAACTAAAACGCTACGGTTCAAAAAAATTACGTGCCATGTCATGAATGAATATCCGAGCAAGTATTGATTGCTATTTTCGGTATTTGATGGATAATGAGATCACGTAAATGACATTGACAGTAAATTACATGTGGACGTTCATACACTGAGCCTTTCAGTATATTAGCAGATTTTAAGCCCATTTTTTGTCTAATTTCGTGATAAAATATAAGCACTAAAAAGTGATAAATTTTGAATTGGCGATTGTTTACCTGAAAATATGTGATAAATAATGTATGGTAATCAAAATATTGTATCATACGTGGTGTGATCCAAAATGTCCCGGACTAACCTACTTGCAGATAACCTGTGACAACGAATACTACTTCAGATGTAAATTTAGGTCTTTAAGGCATGAGAAATATGGTCACCGAAATTTTTCCGGTCAGTTTTCTATTTTTAAAAATATTTTTACATTTTAACATGAATTTCTGTATTTTCTGAATTGATCGAGATCCGATTTGTCTTATTGTTATAGTTAGATTGATTTTGATTTGTACCTTATTTGACGGATATCTTTGCCATGAATATTGCACGTCTTTTGTTAATTGCTTCATGTGTTACGATATCAATCAGTGAAGTTCATTGAGCACGCATTCATTAAGAAATCCGTGTCAACGATGGTTCTTTGTTCTATCAGTTTTCATGATGGATGTGACAAGCGTGTCTTCAGTCGAATATCGCAGTGTGATACGATACCTCCTGATCCGCGGCTTCGCTAATGGTGACATTCTAAAGGAATTAAGCCTGGCATATGGAAGCAAAGCTCCATCGAGAACTACTGCTTATTTCTGGATAAGCGAATTTAAACGCGGAAGACAATCTGTGGAGCAAGATTTTTCAACTGTTGGTCGGCCGCAGGAGATTCCGGAAGAGAAATCGAGTCAGTGCGATGAAGTGATTACAGCACACAGAAGGATAACCATCCGTGAGTTGTCAAGAGAGTTGCCAATCAGTTATCACTCCTGTCATGACATCATCGAAAGACTTGGATATCGCAAACTGGCATCACGTTTCGTACCGAAGTTTCTGTCACCTGAAATGAAGGAGAACAGACTTCTGGCGGCACAGTCAAATTTGGATCTCCTCGAAATGCACGGAGATCAGTTTCTGAACTGCATCCTTGCAGAGGATGAAACACCTTTAAGTTTGTATCTGCCTCAAAGTAAGCGAGAATCTGCAGAGTGGCGAAAATCAGGCGAGTCTGCCCCTTTGAAAATGCGATCCGGAACATCACATCGCCGGTCGTTGATGCTGACGGTCTTTTGGAACGCTTCGGGAATCCAACTGGTTGACTTTGCGGATAAAGGAGTAAGAATCAATAGCGAATATTATTCCAATCTGTTATCTGAAGCGAGGAAGAAAATAAGAAAGCCACGAAACATTCCCCTCTACTTGCTTCATGACAATGCTCCGATTCACACCTCGCAGGAGACAACCAATGCCTTAACGAGAAACGGATTTCAACTATTGAGCCATCCTCCTTATTCACCTGACTTGGCCCCAAGTGACTTCTATCTGTTTAGATTCCTCAAAAAGCATCTTCGTGGACACCATTTTGAATCGCCAGGTGAACTGCGGGATGCAGTGACTGAGTTTTTTGATTCTTTGACACCGGAATTTTTTCATAAAGCTTTTGTGAATAGAGACTTCGTTGGCAAAAAGTGACGAATGCTAACGGCTCATACATTGAAAAGTAAACTGTTTTCTGGAACAAAACATTTGTTTTTCCGTTAATTATCAGTCAGGTTATTAGTGATAGCTTAACTGTCAAGTTAATCTAAATATATTAATTCTAAATCGCTAGAATTTATAATAAAATCTTGAAATTCAGACAAAAATGTTTGAAAATTTTGAAAAAATAGAAAACTGGACCGGAAAAATTTCGTCATCCATATTTCTCATGCCTTAAAGACCTATATTTACATCTGAAGTAGTATTCGTTATCACTGTTTATCTGCATGTAGGTTAGTCCGGGACATTTTGGATCACACCACGTAT